>JAQBSW010007972.1:0-37058 GCA_029291075.1 Eudiplozoon nipponicum
GTCGTTAGTATTTATTATTAACGTGTCGTCTAGACGAGCCTTAATTATGCCTAACTCGTCCGTTAAATTCTTCATTTGAGACGCCAGTGCCTGAATCAACGTTTCGACCCCATCAGAAGACATATTTAATTGTGCCATAAATGCTTTATTTTTACTCAATTATATATAGAATTTTGCACGCACAACAATAATCTATTTAATAAAACAAATTTACACATTAATTAATATATGTGCACATCAGCTCAACGTCTGCTTTCTCATTGTGCTGCCTGCTTACTTCTTATCCGGGCGCTTCTGCGAGGAATTTCTGTTGAAATAATGTCTGCCCTAGATAAGACCTTTTGCTCATTATTTGTCTAAAAGGTGGCTATTGCCACACTGACCACAAAGCGCTAGTGCATTGGAGATCACTATGTATTGAGAAGAAACGTGTACATCGAACCATTGAAGAACTAGAAGAGTATGATATATCAATTCATCATAGAGCAGGAATCGAGAATGCGGCGGCCGATGCGCTCAGCAGAATTTCCGCTGTGCGGGTTTCACCGCTTATAAAAGTCTCTGAAGAACAGGGAAAAGATGCTACATGTCAGGAAATAGTTAATCAATTAAAAAACGGCACAGGGGTGTCTGCACCATATAAAACGTTGAGTCTACAGAACGGCCTGTTGGTGCGGAAAGAAGGACAAACAGTGCAATGGTTTGTGCCAGAATCTATAAGAACAGAATTAATGGCCTATTGGCATGAAACGTTAGGACATCCCGGCGCTGGGCGGCTCATTGAGACATTGCAGTCACGATTGTATTGGCCTGGCATGTCCAAAGAAATTCGTAGCTATTGTCAACAGTGCACTACATGCCAACGTTGTAAACCACAAAAACGAGAAAAAGTCACGCCGATTGCTTCCAATGCCACGGCACGGAACGAGTTTCTGCATGTCGACCTGGTAGGTCCACTGCCGGTAGCTCGCGGCGGCGTGTCCTATATGTTTTCCATGGTCGATAAGTTTACCCGATGGGTCGAGTTTGTACCACTGAAGAAGATTACAACAGAAAAGATTATAACGTGCTTAGAAGAGCGATGGCTCAGTCGATTCGGTGCACCACAAGTTATTGTTACCGATCAAGGTGCACAGTTTGAGTCGAAAGAATTTAATCAGTGGTGCAAAGACCTTGACATAAAGCATTCCTGCACAGCCACTTATCACCCGCAAACCAATGCGACAGCTGAGCGCGCACATAGGACGATGAAAGAGGTACTGCGATGCTGGTGCCACGAGAGCCCGGGAACGTGGAGAGACAAATTACATTTGGTCGAGCGGGCCATGCGCTTTACAGTCTCAACAGCTACAGGATTCGCTCCAACGACCATGGTCTATGGAGGACACATAAGACTGCCAGGTGAACCGGAAATCCAAGGATCCCATGAGCGCTGCACCATAGCGGATATTCAGGAACGACTAAAACAGTTAACTGAAAATGTAGGCGCCACACAGCGACAAGGCTATGCAAGGCAACCGACACGCACTCGCCTAAAGGTCGGCGACTATGTAATGGTAGCGAAGGTCGAGCCCATGGCACTGCAGGCTGTCAATGATGGGCCGTATCGCGTGGAGAGGGTGGACGCAGAGCACAATACTGTTTTTGTTAGCCTGCCCGATGGACCACGAGCTGTGGCACGGGATCGTTTAAGCAGAGTGCGAAAGCCGATTCCTGAGGGGGGGGAAGATGTGGCAATGGCCACCTTTAAGACAAATAATGAACAAAGGGTCTTATCTAGGGCAGACAGTATTTCAACAGAAATTCCTCGCAGAAGCGCCCGTATAAGAATGAAGCAGTCAGCCCAATGAGAAAAGCAGACTTCGAGCTGAAGTGAACATAAATTAATTAATGTGTAAATTTGTTTTATTAAATCGATGCTCGTTGTGCGAGCAAAATTCTATATATAATTGAGGAAAAATAAAGCATTTGTCGTACATTTAAAATGGCTTCTGATGGGTTGGAAACGTTGATTCAGGCATTGACTTCTCAAATGAATAATTTAACTGCAGAATTAGGCACAATTAAGGCTCGTCTAGACGATACGCTAATAATAAATACAGAAGACATCCAAGTACGTGGACCATCCAACATAGGTGGACACAACAACCGTTTATCGAACCACCTGATCCTGAGAGCGTTCAACCTTCTACACACGTCTCAGGCTCCGTCTGCCCACAATCTCAATAACCTGCTTTGTATAACGCGTAATTAATTTTTTTTAAACATTAACATTTAACTATAAAAAATTTTTTAACCTTACGTTAATTTTCGTATTTGTCTCACGTGGCATAACCAGCTGTTCTTAGCTAACAATTGTGTAGCATTTTTGAACAGTTCTTTGGTATTATGCCATCTCTGAGGCAATGTTCGTGTACATATTTTTATGCAATTACCTTTGATTTTAATGTGTATATTTTTACATTATAATGTATTTCTCACACATGACATTACACTGCCTATTTTGGTATGACCAGCTACTTAGAGCTAACGCTTTCGTGTAGCAACACTAAGTAGTGATCAGCTTCATATCATGGTACAGGCCACTTTCAATGCATATCTCAACTTCATCAATTGCACAAAGACCACTCTACAAATGTCATGACCACAACGTCGAGCACTCTAGCTCCTTTGGTCGTATACAAACACATTGACAACGATCCAACCTGCTTAGGTTTTAACTTAAACCTGGCAAATTCAGAGGCGATTTACCTCGAAATCTTCACGCTGCGGCTCCAAAAACTTACACTGCTCTATTTTGCCTCACGTGCTATGACCGTCCACTAGAGCTAACAATTTGTGTAGCAATTCCTAGTGGTTACCTGGCATCATATCATTGTTGAAGCAACCAACAAGCATATTTAAGCCCAGCACTTATGGTTCATCATATTTTTGCTTAACTTGGTTCGAACTCTGTCATGCATTTCTTATCTAGCCTCGCAGAGAGGAATATTTTTTTCCTTTTTTTTCAGAGAGGAAAGTGTTGTAACGACACAAATCAATCGCCGACATATTGCGTAAATTAAATTCAAATTTATTTACGTTGCACCAATGAGAAAAAAGCGAAATTGCCGTTTAACCACGTTTAACCACGTTTAACCAATAGTGTGCAAGTACACATATTGCATGCTATTTAAGCACGGTAATTTGCCATGCAAGTCAGTTGTGGCATTTGCCTTCTACCTGCTTCACGCGTGTGCGTTCTGTCGGCTGTCAATACGTGTGCGATCTGTCGGCTGTCAATACATACGTTGGTGATTTGATAGTTTCACCAACAACTAACTACATCCGTGACTCATCTTGTTGCGGGATACCGGAGAGACGAGCCAATTGAGTGCAGGACCTGCAGGACACCATCCACAACGCGATCACAGCTCAACCACGGGAGCGACAACTCAACCAGAGTCCACTCAAGGCTCTAGGACATCTTCAACTCTGAAGACTTCAAGAGAACGCATTACCAGGCCCTCTTAAGGGCCCCCATATCAGTAACTAATCTCTATTCAGAGCACCTTAACCGAGTTTGTAACGTCGTACGGCATTTACTTGAAGCCGGGGCGTTTACAAGCATTTACTTGAAGCCAGGCGTTTACATTATTTTCATTTATTAGCGCATAATCTAAATAGACGTGCTTGACACTTTTCTCCCTTCTAAATTAATCTTTAATTATTAGTTGTTTTGTTCGAAATTTAATCACAGCCTGAACATCATATTAATTCGGCTGCATGTACTAACGTTAGCGTCTGCTAAAGCTTTAGAAGAAAATTTAGATTAATTTGCTAACAACTATTACTCTTATTATATTGTCCTATTGACGTTCAATTTTGGAGGTAGACATTTCCTTTAACAAAAATAAATATTATTTACCTTGTTAGACCAATGTTTACATATTTGTTTACTAAGAAACCTCTATTCTATAAATAAAGTCTACCCAGTTATTCCTCTGCACGATGACTTGGCCTCTATTGCTCTTATTATTAAATTTGCTTTCTGTTGGTGTCTATTCGGTTGAGGTATGATTACTTTACGTCATTTTGAAGGATGATGACTACGTTGACGTTGCGCCGATATCAGTTGAACATTCACTTGATAACGGCATATCGTTTTATAAGAAAGGAAACATTTTCTTCCGTCCTGTCACGAGTACATTTTTAATGATAGATGAGATTCCGCTGACGCATGAAGAACAAGCTAAATTTCGGGACTTAGTAAAATCCTCTGGGTTGTATATTGTGCGCATAAACGTAGCTAAGGATAATAATCAAAAGTATATAATGTCATCAATCCCGGCGGTAAGCATTATTGCTTTATTTGTGCAGTGTCAAGCGTTAGCGTCAAAAATGAAGTTAACGTTGTCCATTTCTGTAGATTCTTCTGGAAATGTTTTGGCCTCTCATTTAACTTCATCTAAAATTCAATGCTCGAAAGATCTGTATAATGATGGCATTGACGAAATTGGCAGATTTCATACTGTAATTCATTTGTCACAACCGAGCATTGGTCCTACGTAAGTTGTTTGCCTGTTTTATTCAATTAGACCAGAAACTGTCGAATACCTGCGCAGAATAGAGCGACAGCGCGAAGAACATGCACGAGCTGATCAAAATGACAACAGATCCTTCCTGTCTAAATATGTAAATGATGCAAACACTGCTCGCTGTATTCTGATTTTTGTTTAAAATTTATGCACTCGAATTAATTTCTGAAATTTTCAATTCTAAAAATTATTTTATTGCGTACCTAGTAACGAATTAGTTCAATTATGATCAGAAGGATAAACCGGAAAGCATGATCGAATATAATAATATCGTGCACATTCGTTTCGTGCTTACTGGCGACTCATCAGTAGGAGTCGGTATTTTGCCCTTTACCCACGAAACGAATGTGCACGAGATAATTATATTTGGTCATGCTGTCCGGTTTATCCTTCTGGTCATAATTGAACTAATTTGTTACGAAGTGCGCAACACCTAATACATAATTGCATATATCTTAGTTCTCCACAAATAATGTCCAACTGTTATAGTTGTTTTATTGCATTACTGTAAATATAAGAAGGACAGATTGATTTGTAAACTTGAGCAATTTAGTCCATAATAATAATTTTATTTGGCAGTAAAGGCCACCCGACCCTACAAATGAATACATCAAGAATCAAATCAAAAACAGGATTATGTAAAGTTGAGTAAAACAGTGACTAACGATTGCTCATCAGTAAATATAACCATGAGGCTGGAACAAGATCGGTAAGGAATCTGCCGCCTACCGGTTGTTGCAGTCCATTGTAGATACCAGACCAGAAGGTATCTTTGACTAGGATAATATTGACTAAAATGGACTCGTGAAATGTAACTGAATCTAGATTCGAAGTAGAAATCAAAACTTCAGTTTATAGCACCATGTGTGAATCGTTTGAGTAGCATTCATATTAATCAATTCATAAAGTATCAAATAGCAGACTTTGTTTTATCGTATTCTGTTGAGGAACTTACTTTTTTGCGGCTGACTCCTTTTGGAGGATAAGCCGGCTCCATTTTCATGGAGTTTCTTGGGAATTTGGTACAAGTGGTGTGCCCTCACCACTCGGCATATATATTAGGTCTCCGCAACAAACAGTATTTACCTGATTAGTTCCCAATAAGGAGGAAACTGGTCTACCGGGTGATGTTTTTTCCATTAAAAAAGACAGTTTATTTTTTTGGTTTCATCTATGAAATAAAAATGAAGTCCTAAAATTTTTTGAAAAAAAAAGAATTTAACAGTAAAGATGTCGCGTAATGCAGAATATGTTATTAGATTTCTTCCACAGGAAATCAATCTATTTAATTAAACGAACATTGTTTTTTTATTCTGAAATTGATTGAAATTCTGCATTTGTCTCAAGACAAGCATTCAATGCGTATAGGGGAAATCCGGCAGGTAAAGAAATTCAACTCACATTGCGCGGCTTCCAAGTTGAAAGTGATAATAATAAAATGTCAACATTCTATTTATTAATTTACCTCGTAGGTCTGGAACCGTTGAAGCTGAAATAGTGGAAAGCACTACTCGAGTTTAAAAATATTATCAACGGTCCTTTGTGAGTGAATGGCGCAGGAAGGATCCTGTTTAATATTCTATCATAACTAGCACCAAGTTAAGAGCCATTAGTATCGCCAATTACGTCCGGATATTTTACGAGTGTGAAAACATGTTACTCTTCCACTTCGTGTTGTCTGATGAATTTATTAAAGAAATTCGGATTAACCGCCATCGTTAATTCATTATGTAGTAGTCCGTTTATCCTCGTGGGTAGCGTGTTGCTAACGCATGTGGCCTTTGAAAATAAAGGTAAAGGTAGACCTTACATATATCTGAAGCTAGACGATGTATCGGTATAACTAGCTTGCATATCACTTCTTACATTAATAGTGAGGGTGTTTGATATATTCAAATGAACCTTCTTTCTTTCAAGATTGAATTTAATTGCTTCGATGGCTTCAATATAAGTTGGTTCACACAGTCCGTTTATAGAAGCACAACAAGTTAAAACAGCTGCACAAAGTAATTCGTAGCTTTACAGTAAACGAATTTGAATTATAACGCTACTCTAAAATTGGCAGTTTATGTTAGTACATAAGTAGCCTTTCAGATAACAACACTAACACACACATGCTTTTCTTTTTCTAGTTGATAGTTTTTTCAAATAATCCTTATTGTAATTTGAATTTTGTCGAGTTTTTGTTTGCTTATTATTTCTTTTACAGTGGATGTATATTATGATTGCGCTGGTGTTACTCTTCGTTTCTTCGGGCGGCCAGGAGGCAGCGGGAGATGCCCCTGGTGGAGCTGGTCGTGTAGCGAGGAGTTAGGCAGCTGCTATCGTTTTTAATTTGAAAGCACTTGAAATTGAACTGCAACACACTGTAAGCATAAACGGGTTACCAGGCAGGCTGATCTAGGTTGTTTACGGAATATCAGATCTTGCCTTTTGCATTTGAATGCATGCATGTCTCAATCCTTACACCTTTAATAGGAACGTTTTGCAATAGTGTTACTTGAATATCGCTGCATGAAATCAATTAACAGAAGTCCACAAAGACGCGTGCTGACTAGTTTGTATTACTGTGATCTAATTTGGTTATTAGTCTGATAATTGTTTACTCTTTTAAACCTTCCATTACCTTCGTAAAGTTATCTAATTATTGTCTACCTTACTATAATTTTGTGTAAATACTAATTCGGTTGTTTACGTGGATTTAGTTTTCATTCTTTGTTATTTAATGAAAATATTACTATGCCTTTCTCTGAGCATTAATTAATTAGTATATTCTCATGTTTTACATTTATGTGTCTGCTTATTATTTTACTGGTTCAAAAGTCTTAAGCCTATAATATATTAGGTGTTGTGCGCCTAGTAACAAACTAGTTCATGGCCAGAAGGATGAACCAAATACAGCATGGACAGAAAGTATAATCTCGTGCATATTCGTTTCGTGCTTACTGGCGATTCATCAGTATGCACGAATCGAATTTGTACGAGATAATACTTTCTGTTCATGCTGTCTTTGGTTTATCCTTTGGTCATAATTGAACTAATTTGTTACTATGTGCGCAACACATAATACATACTTGCATATATAATTGTTCTTCGCCACAAACAGTATCTAAGTCTTAAGCCTAAGCTGAAATTGCGTATAAGCGTATGATCTTTTTCTTCCTAAAAATTGTAAAATACTCTTTCTGTAACTGTTAACACATTAATTAAATAAAAATCCCGTGTTATCTAATATTTTATCTGTTATACTTAAGATTCTACATTGTAAATATATATTCAATAAATTATGTCAATATTAAAGAAAGTACCTTCATTCTAAAAGAAGTTTTATTTATGCAATTGTTGGCGTATCTTATATTACTACCAGTATTACTCGCATGCTTTATCGTATTCAATAATGCTATTAATGTAAGTAGAGCGCAACCGTACGTGCAGTGTTAGTGCACACTTGTGGCGCAGACATTTATATTTTACGATCCGTGTAGCTTCCCAAAATTAAATAGGCATTGACCATAAGTCCAACGCATTATAAGTGTTATATTGCGGATAGACGAAACACAGACAAATAATAGTTTAATAATCATAGCGTGGAAGTTTTTTAATTAGATTTTTTTTACAATGTCTGTATTTATGAATTAATATCGGTAAGAATCAACGTAATTAAATAATTAGAAATTATTGAACAATTAGAATTAAGGGAATAATTAATCAATTAGGAATGACCACTTCGTTAATGTCAAATATATGACTTCTCTTAGTCTCCTTTAAGAGGCTGTGGTCAGGACTCAACTTGGCTCTCATATTAAAAGCGCAAAAATTGTGAATTTTTTCTAGTGTGAGCTTTTATATAATTTAAATCTGTCCTTCGAGCATAATTTTAAAAATTGTGTCAAATGCAATTCTACTTTTTATGAACAGCTACAGATAAGCGTATAATTTAAATAAAAAACAAACAGAAATTTTACCGAAAGTGGGACAAATCAGACTCATACACATAATGAAGGGAACATTGGTTTTGCAGGCGATGATAACAATTATATAAGTGAAGATAGCGATCTTTCTGTAAACACCAGTCCCTTCATATATATGTCAGTATAAAATAAGCATTCTATTAGATATTAGACCGGTTTCTACTTTACTTAGTCCAGTATTTGACGCTTTTGGGTTAGTCTTTCCATTATGAACAACTTAAACGGAATCTACCTAGACCTTAAATTCCAACTAACCTCCAGAAATTTGGCATTTACAGAATTAAACCAATATTGGTTGCGCGGAAGGGTATCAAAATTATTTAAATCAAGGGTTGCGATCTAAATTTAAATACAGTCGGATTATATATATATATATATACTTGTCAAAATAAATTAAGCATTGTGTAGTATAGAAAAGGCAATTCATCCAGTAGACCGATCCCGTTCTTATCGGGAACTCTTTATGTGCTGTCAAGTATTTGCCGATGATATGGATCGAACCCTCGGTATGTCTGCTTCGGAATCTGGTGCTCTAACCACTGAGCCATCAGCCACACGCTACACACCATTTTCAGTTATATACTAACTAATGTGTTTTTATTAGCCTTTGCATTATGAACCACCAAAATAGCGTGTACATAGACCTTTAGTTACAAAAAAACAGCCAAAAACAGTCATTAAAGAACAATCAATACGCTACATGTCAAAGTAGTATTTAATTGGACATTAATACAATTAAACTAACATTGGTTAAGAGGACAGTGACAGCAATTATTTAAATCTCATTTGCGCTCATGATTTAAAAATGTCGCGTTATTGATATATTTATTTCTCAGAATAAACAGCACTGTACAATGTAGAAAAGAAAATACACCCAGCAGGCCGGTGTTTGCATTATTGGTCACTCTACACATATTGTCCAGTATTTACCGCGATCAGTGCTCAAACCTGGGCACGTCTGCTGCGGAATCTGTTTGTCTAACCACTGAGCCACCCGTTCAATGAGGACGAAATCTATGTACTGGATGACTTTCGTCTTCCACTGTACAATACTTAAAGATTGTCCTCTGGTCTGATCTTTCAATTTTGTGACCCTTTTTAAGTTTTATTTCAACAAATGCCTGATAAAAACAGCCGAACGGCGTTAAATAGATTTAGACTCTTATACTGGTCAGGTTTCAACTACAGAATAACATTATTATTTTTTTAAAAAGATTGTTGATAATTTCTATTGAAATGGAATGGACTTGAGCTTCGCCAAGGAAATTTTCATTCTGTATCGCAAAATATCAATAGGCTGTGTTAAACCTGCAATTATCTGCCTTCTCAAATTATGCATACCGCCGTAGAGTCGTCAGCCTGTATCCCTAAGCGAAGAACATGTGCTTTCTGCTTATCATTGTATCATCATCATCATCATCATGTCCAGCTACACAAAAGTCAAAAGTGACTAATGTTTCACTGCCATATAACCATAAGAAGTGAAAAAATGTATATAAGTTAATTTAGACAAATTATTAGTGAGATTTACGAGAGAGAGAGAAGGAATACCTTGCTACTATGAGTAAATTTATCAGGATAACTCACAGAAATGAGGCAAACTAAACCTCTCCACAACACCATTATGGCCAAGTTAGCATTCGGGCAAGGCGACATCAGCAATACAGCTTCCTTGCGGATTTCACTGTATCACGTCATAAACAAACCAAACCTCGCAGCTAACTTTGCCCTACTAAGAAAAGAAAGTTACGAAGATGATTCTACTAGACATCTGCAACAAGATCGCCACTGAGCTCGATTCGATGCCATATCGCTAAGGGTTTCTAACCAAGAACTGTGATGCGCACGAGGACCCCATCCCGGCAGACGAGTGGGTCCTATACTACCCAATTTGGATGTAAGTGACTTTAATTGTTTCTGCCATGTCAAAATCTGCCCACCTTGTTTCTTACGCCAATTTGGTGCTGGATGAGAGAACAGAGCTCTATTGGGCAATCGAAATGAGGGCATACGCAAAACGTGACCGAGCCAACGAAGTTGATGGAGCCTTATTTGTTTTTCTAACGACGAGCACTTATTGTCAGATCCAAAAATACGTCTACGGATGTCAACGTTAGTTATTCGTTGTTGGTAACCAACATGTGCTATACTTCTCAAACAACGATGATCGAATGCGTGTAAGCGTCTCAGATCATCAACTCTAAGAGGCCAAGTTTCACTAGCGTATAGTAAGACTGCGCGTACAGATGCATTGTAAACACGACCTTTAAGGCAAAGTGAAATATTCGCGTTTCTCCATAAATGACGAAGGTTCGAGAAAGCTACTCTAGCTTTCGCGATCCGTATTCTCACCTCGTCGGACATATTGCCTACGTTATTGATAGAGCTCCCAAGATATGTAAACCTGTCGACTATGTCAAGATCTTCATTCTGCAGTCGCAACGTTGGAGTGAGTGGTGGGTGATCCTGTAACAGTATCTTACATTTAGAGGGTGCGAATTTCATACCGAAAGACGGAACAACGTCTGTTAATCTATTTAAGGTGGTCTGGGCAGCATGCTGATTGTCGAATAATAGTACGATATCGTCCGCATAGTCAAGATCGACTAGTTTATCTCCCGGGAGAACTTCAACTCCAGCGTCCTGAATGTGTGGGAGAGTGTTGTTCATAATAGCATCGATTACAAAATTAAACAAAAATGGGGAAAGTGGACAACCTTGACGAACACCACTGCTGGTTGTAAAGTTATGCGTTAATTCGTTGTAGACCTTAACGCGACCAGAAGTATTTGTGTAGAGAGCTCGTATAATATTAACAAATTTTGTGGGCACCGCTTTTCGACAAGATATGGAATAAAACATTGCGATCCACCGAATCAAATGCACCCTTGAAGTCTAGAAAGACGACTATTGTGGGACGGTGATATAAATGTCTCTGTTCGAGAACTTGCCTTAATGTAAAAATATTATCTATACAACCTCGTCCTGCGCGGAATCCGGCCTGTTCTTCTCTTGTATGTGATTCACGTGAAGCGCTAAGACGACGTAGGATAATCGAAGCAAATAACCTTGATACGACCGGAGTCAAACTTATACCACGATGGTTATCGCACGAATTACGATTGCCTTTTTTGAAGATGGGAATGATGGTCGACTCATTCCAGTCAAGTGGTACGGTTTCCTCATTCCATATAGTATGAAAAAGTTTGGTCAACGCTCCTGAAATTATATCGCCACCATCCTTAAACAATCCCGGAAGTAAATCATCGGGGCCTGCGGCTTTGTGGGATGTTTAAGAGATAGGATTGCATCGCGTACTTCTAATTCGGATGGTTCTTCGGGACTAACATTCCACACTGTTGATGCAGACATGCTTTCGGGAAGCGGAACTGACGCGGGTGGCCAAGAAAATTGATCTCTAAAGTGTTCAGCCCACCTGTCAAGACGACTTATTTTATCGGTTATTAATTCGTTGTTACTATCATTTATAGTTTCGCTAACTTTTAACTTTCTCGGACCTGTTGTGCGTATAAGTTGGAACAAACAGCGACTGTTACCTGACGCGAAAGCTACTTCCATTTCTTCAGCCTTTCTGCTCCAAAAGTTTTCGAGATCGCCTTTTAGACTGCGCTTAAGTTGGCGTCTTATATTGCGACGGGTATTATTATGAGTCGAGCCAGATGGAATTTGGCGCCTTATTTCGAGCATCTCCATAGATTTTACAGAGACCCAGTGATTATTTCTACGGTGGCCCTGCTATGCCACATACAGTAGTACCTGCATTGTGCATAGTGGAACTTATCTTGGACCAAAGTATATTCGGATTTTCGCTATTCAGACCAGTTAGATTAGTCTTTAGAATATTTTCATAGTTTTGTCGGATGGACGGTTGTTCGAGTTTGCCTACATCAATTTGAGGTTTATTCTTAATTATTCTCCCGGAAAATTTTAGAGCAAATCTACAACGGATAAGTGCATGGTCGGAGTTGACATAAGTGTTCCAAAAAAAGCGACAATCCTGGATGCAACCACGCCATCTATAACTAATTGCTACATGATCTATTTGAGTCCCCCGTTGTCCGGGTGCTGGAGGACGCCATGTAGCACAACGTTTAACACTACGTCTGAAATTTGTACTACTTAAATATAGTCTATGTTCAGCGCAGCTATCCAAAAGCCGTTCACCATTATCATTGTGTTACTTAAGCGCCCAACTTGAGCATTCATGTCACCCATAACCAGGACTATATCCGAACTTCGTGCTTTACTTAGTAAGGAGCTTAATTCGGAGTAAAAAGCGTCCTTGCTTTCTTCTGTGCTGCAATCGGTAGGAGCATATGCAGATACAACGAAGAGGCAACGATGATAACGGTTTTTTGCTTTGATTTTAGTAGATGTATTTAAACGTGCCGCACACAATCGACTATTTAAAGGGATCCATTCAATTAAGCAAGCTTCAGCTCGCGCGCTAAGGGCAATACCAACGCCCCATTTACCGGCTTGAGAGAACTCTGTGGAACCAGATGTTCGAAGCCAATAACGCGTAGATAGGGATGGTGCAACCAGTTCTGTAATGCACGTAGGATCCTGTATTCTGGTTTCAGATACGCAACATATGTCGATTTCTAATTTATCCAACGTACGAGCAAGAGATTCTTGCTGTCCAAGTTGTTTTAATGTTCGCACATTAAATGCGCCTACGTTAAAATATGTATGCATATATACGTATAAATATGTATGTAGTCTAAATTAATCTCATATGGAATAAACAAGTTGTGCGACACTGAACGGATTAATTACCTAGCCCGGGTTGTACCCAACAAGGTGTTTTAACACATTGTCTTCAGTTTGACTCAGTTTCGACTTCCGGTTTCGGAAGCCTTTTTAACGGAAATCACAACCAACAAACTATTATTGATGGAAGAATTTAGGCTTACCATATATCAAATAAAGCCCTCATCACTTGCGAAATTAACTATTGTCCGAGCATATTTGAAGGATTTTTCTGGCTTTTTGTCATATTGTGTTTCTTAAAACTAGAAAGACATTCACTTCGCAATAAACAGCCTGATCGAGAACAAGTTTCTTATTAATTTATCGAAGAAACTGACATCGTTAAAAAGTGAGGCTCTCGCTTATGGAAATGTCCAACATTACTGGAAAAGGAAATAATGTAGTAACCAAATTTGAGTTTGAATCACTATTTAATCAGCGAATAGCGAATACAGCCAACGATGATTCTAGGTACTACTTTACTACTTACTTTACTGCGGCTGACTCCTTTTGGAGGATAAGCCGGCTCCCATGGAGTTTCTTGGGAATTTGGTACAAGTGGTGTCCCCTCACCACTCGGGATGATTCAAGGTACTACTACTACTTACTTTACGTGACTCCTTTTGGAGGATAAGCCGGCTCCCATGGAGTTTCTTGGGAATTTGGTACAAGTGGTGGCCCCTCACCACTCGGGATAGTTCAAAAGGTACTACTTTACTTTACTTTACTGCGGCTGCCTCCATTTGGAGGATAACCCAGCTCCCTTGGAGTTTCTTGGGAATTGGTACAAGTGCTGTCCCCTCACCACTCCGGGATGATTCAAGGTAATACTTTACTGCAGCTGACTCCTTTTGGAGGATAAGCCGGCTCCCATGGAGTTTCTTGGGAATTTGGTACAAGTGGTGTCCCCTCACTCGGGATGATTCAAGGTACAACTTTTCTCTTACTTTACTGCGGCTGACTCCTTTTGGAGGATAAGCCGGCTCCCATGGAGTTTCTTGGGAATTTGGTACAAGTGGTGTCCCCTCACCACTCGGGATGATTCAAGGTACTACTTTACTACTTACTTTACTGCGGCTGACTCCTTTTGGAGGATAAGCCGGCTCCCATGGAGTTTCTTGGGAATTTGGTACAAGTGGTGTCCCCTCACCACTCGGGATGATTCAAGGTACTACTTTACTTTACTTTACTGCAGCTGCCTCCTTTTGGAGGATAACCCAGCTCCTTGAGTTTCTTGGGAATTTGGTACAAGTGCTGTCCCCCTCACCACTCGGGATGGTTCCGAGGTAATACTTTACTGCGGCTGACTCCTTTTGGAGGATAAGCCGGCTCCAATGATTTCTTGGGAATTTGGTACAAGTGGTGTCCCCCTCCTCCACTCGGGATGATTCAAGTACAACTTACACTACTTACTTTACTGCACAGCTGACTCCCTTTTGGAGGATTAGCCGGCTCCCATGGAGTTTCTTGGGAGTTTGGTACAAGTGGTGTCCCCTCACCACTCAGGATGATTCAAGGTACTACTTACTACTTACTTTGCAGCTGACTCTTTTTGGAGGATAAGCCGGCTCCCATGGAGTTTCTTGGGAATTTGGTACAGTGTGTCCCTACCACTCGGGATGATTAGAGGTACTACTTTACTACTTACTTTACTGCGGCCGACTCCTTTTGGGAGGATAAAGCCGGCTCCATGGAGTTTCTTGGGAATTTGGTACAAGTGGTGACCCTCACCACTCCGGGATGATTCAAGGGTACTACTTTACTACTTACTTGACTGCAGCTGACTCCTTTTGGAGGGATAAGCCGGCTCCCATGGAGTTTCTTGGGAATTTGGTACAAGTGGTGTCCCCTCACCCTCAGGACCAGTTCAAGGTACTACATTACTACTTACTTTACTGCGGCTGACTCCTTTTGGAGGATAAGCCCAGCTCCCATAAGTTCTTGGGAATTTGGTACAAGTGGTGTCCCCTCACCACTCGGGATGATTCAGGTACTACTTTACTTTACTTTACTGCGGCTGACTCCTTTTGGAGGATGACCGGCTCCATGGAGTTTCTTGGGAATTTGGGTACAGTGGTGTCCCCTCACCACTCAGGATGATTCAAGTACTACTTTACTACTTACTTTACTGCGGCTGACTCCTTTTGGAGGATAAGCCGGCTCCCATGGAGTTTCTTGGGAATTTGGTACAAATTGGTGTCCCCTCACCACTCAGGATGATTCAAGGGGTACTACTTTACTTTACTTTTACTGCGGCTCCTTTTGGAGGATAAGCCGGCTCCCATGGAGTTTCTTTGGAATTTGGTACAAGTGGTGTCCCCTCACCTGCTCGGGATGATTCAAGGTACAACTTTTACTACTTACTTTACTGCGGCTGACTCCTTTTGGGAGGATAAATAAGCTCCCATGGAGTTTCTTGGGAATTTGGTACAAGTGGTGTCCCCTCACCACTCGGGATGATTCAAGGTACTACTTTACTACTTACTTTACTGCGGCTGACTCCTTTTGGAGGATAAGCCGGCTCCAATGGAGTTTCTTGGGAATTTGGTACAAGTGGTGTCCCCTCACCACTCGGGATGATTCAAGGTACTACTTTACTTTCACTTTGCGGCTGACTCCTTTTGGAGGATAAGCCGGCTCCCATGGAGTTTCTTTGGAATTTGGTACAAGTGGGGTCCCCTCACCACTCAGGATGATTCAAGGTACTACTTTACTACTTACTTTACTGCGGCTGACTCCTTTTGGAGGATAAGCCGGCTCCCATGGAGTTTTCTTGGAATTTGGTACAAGTGGTGTCCCCTCACCACTCGGGATGATTCAAGGTACTACTTTACTACTTACTTTACTGCGGCTGACTCCTTTTGGAGGATAAGCCGGCTCCCATGGAGTTTCTTGGGAATTTGGTACAAGTGGTGTCCCCTCACCACTCGGGATGATTCAAGGTACTACTTTACTTTACTTTACTGCGGCTGACTCCTTTTGGAGGATAAGCCGGCTCCCATGGAGTTTCTTTGGAATTTGGTACAAGTGGTGTCCCCTCACCACTCGGGATGATTCAAGGTACTACTTTACTACTTACTTTACTGCGGCTGACTCCTTTTGGAGGATAAGCCGGCTCCCATGGAGTTTCTTGGGAATTTGGTACAAGTGGTGTCCCCTCTCCACTCGGGACGATTCAAGGTACTACTTTACTTTACTTTACTGCGGCTGACTCCTTTTGGAGGATAAGCCGGCTCCCATGGAGTTTCTTGGGAATTTGGTACAAGTGGTGTCCCCTCACCACTCGGGATGATTCAAGGTAACGCTTTTCGACATTTGCCACCAATATCAAGACTAATCAGTCAACGAAATCTCCGGTGAGTAAAGCAGCCATGTTGAAGGATTGTGATCGTGTTATATGATCATCGGACCGAGGGTCTGGCTTTATCGTCATGGATCGTCATGAATATGTCTTAAGTAAATTGCTTGATTTCTTGTTCAGAGCTTGAAATTGACATTAAGTTTCTTGCAACAGAATAAACCGAGAAGTTCGTTTCGACGGATTTATCCTATTTGCTATACAATGGACGGATCTCACTTGCCAAACTCAAACATCTGAGGCCAGTTGGAACTCGGTCACTTTCGCCGTAGACGCCAAAACACGGTATTCCATTGAAACTAAATGTTCTAATAACAGATACACCAGCACATGAATTGACGAAATGGTCAGATAATCTATTGAAGCTGATGAGAAATCACCAATCTGTGTATAGTTTTAAACCGTCGTAAAGTCCATCCCCTCCTCAACGTGGTACGACGGTGTCAACCATGTCTCGATGGCCGATCGTACATGGGCTAACGGGGCTATGGCGGTGGTGTCACCAGGGCGTGGTGGATTTCCGACCGGCAATCGGATCTCCTATAAAATACCACATGAGCCCGACGACGGCACCGCTGACTCAGCGTGTGTTCCCCGCCACAAAAGGGTTCAAAAGCCACGGGATTACATGGACTCCTGGACGGTACCCCGTACTTCCGAATGGCGAATGAGCTCTCAACAGCCAACGGCATCCATGCAACTTACTGCTGCCTTGCAGACTGCGCTTGGATGTGCAAGGCTGAGGTCGTCCTCGATCAAAAAGCCGAGTGGTGAGGGACACCACTTGTACCAAATTCCCAAGAAACTCCATGAAATCAATGGAGCCGGCTTATCCTCAAAAGGGAGTCAGCCGCAGTAAAACAGTTAAAAGTTAAGTATAGTTTTAAAGAAATTTGAATTTGTTGTAGAGACAGACAGATTCAACGTGGTACGACGGTGTCAACCATGTTTCGATGGCCGATCGTACATGGGCTAACGGGGCTATGGCGGTGGTGTCACCAGGGCGTGGTGGATCTCCGACCGGCAATCGGATCTATAAAATGCCACATGAGCCCGACGACGGCACCATGACTCGGCGTATGTTCCCCGCCACGGGATTACATGGACTCTGGACAGTACCCCGTACTTCCGAATGGCGAATGAGCTCTCAACAGCCACCGGCAACCATGCAACTTACTGCTGCCTTGCAGACTGCGTTTGGATGTGCAAAGGCTAGAGGTGCGTCCTCGATCAAAAAGCCGAGTGGTGAGGGGACACCACCTGTACCAAATTCCCAAGAAACTCCATGAAATGTGGAGCCGGCTTATCCTCCAAAAGGAGTCAGCCGCAGTAAAGTAAAGTAAAAGTAAGTAATGTTGGATCGTTATTTACTAATGCCCCATTTAAAATAAACTATTGGGTTCGTACGTAATTATGACCGGGAGAATTGCCTAAATTTTGAACTGAGTGAAGTGCATTTGGAAAGGTAGCTTTATCTACGCTGTTCAGATATTCAGTTCATTTATAATAGTCAACTATACATCATTACCAGTAACCTACAACATTTTATAGATAAGTGTAAAACTAATGATATAATAAAAACTGGTGCGAATGCTCATACAGTTCATAAGGAACCTGATTATATTCACTTGCCACACAAACGTGAAAAGGCGACGCAGCACATAAGAGATAGATTGCATTTCGCTTCAGTGTCTAGGATATTCTTCACCTGACTTAGTTTTGATGAAACCAAACCCAAAACTTCCTCTTAGTGTGTGGGACAAAATTCCATTGCAATCTACATTTAACGTCATCTTTAATTTGAAGAGTTCCTGTGGGCACTTATGTTGGAAGATTAAATTGACAGTTAAATACTGTTTGTTGCGGAAAACTAATATATGCAAGTATGTATTAGGTGTTGCGAAATTAGTAACAAATTAGTTCAGTTGTGACCAGAAGGATAAACCAAAGACAGCATGAACGGAAAGTATAATCTCATGCACATTCGTTTCGTGCTTACTGGCGACTCATCAGTAGGAGCCGGTATTACGCCCTTTAACCACTATATATTTGGTGAGGAATGTGGAATAATAGGACGATACAATCTCCTAGACGAATGTGTAAACCTGCAATAGTGAAGCTAACATCATATAAAGTCTACGACAATGCGACTTCAACGCTAACTCACTCTATATAATATATATACCGAGTCTGTAAAGGATACTAACACTATGGCTATTGTGTTAGTAACCGATACCAACATTATAGTACCGAAAAGGTACATGGTACTAACACTATGGTTTCCGAGTCGGAACATGGTACCAACATGATGGATATCAATTTATGCTATAGTTCACCGAAATTGAGAATTACAACTATTTCTGAACACCTGTTACTCCAGTAAATCCATACACTCTGGCCTTGATCGATATCAGTTATCACATTTCGCGGTAAGCATGACATCATTCAATTCAATATATAACAGTTAAATACTGTTTGTTGCGGAGAACTAATATATATGCAAGTATGTATTAGGTGTTGCGAACCTAGTAACAAATTAGTTCAGTTATGACCAGAAGGATAAACCGAAGACAGCATGAACGGTAAGTATAACCTAATTCACATGCCAGTAAGCACGAAACGAATGTGCATGAGATTATACTTTCCGTTCATGCTGACTCTGGTTTATCCTTTTGGTCACAACTGAACTAATTTGTTACTAGGTTCGCAAAACCTAATACATACTTGCAGATTAAGTTGACGTTTGCCGGAGTACTTAAAAACTTGGTTTGTACAAATGGGATTGGTGTTACACGTACGTGTGTAACTAAACATGTCTTGTCGTGTGAAAACTGCGACATGCAAAAAAGTCAATGTTTCGATTTTAATTAAAACTGAGTGTCTTAGCTTGATTCCTCATTTGGAGGTAGTTGCAATAAATCCACGTCGTCCAGGACTTCGCAAGCAAAAACAATTTGTTCTTGCACTTGTACCATCGTGGGGCTTCCAAGCGCTTATTTGTTTCTTCTATTTTAAAATTTTTCATCGATATAAAGACATTTTTTTCTTCTACTTGAACAAAATTAATCTTCCATTGCAATGCAAGAACGTTCGGTAAATAAATGGAGCAAAATTATGCGTATATATATATATATATATATATATATATATATATATATATATATATATATATATATATATATATATATAAGTCAACAATAATAGTGCGTAAATAATTTATTGTTTAAAGAACGATTATGTTTTTATGAACAAGTAATAATACACCGATACAAATCGGATGATATTAAGAGTAACATTAAAATTTTAAACGTAAAAATTACAAGCAAATACAATTACCGCTGGTTATTGTTGAATTCTCAACAGAAACAAATGCGATGTTAAATTATCACCTAGTTTTCTTCATCGAGGACACACAGAGCCAACACAACCAGCAATAGAGCGAAGGTTGGTGGAGAATAAGCGCGCAATCGACACCTTTTTGGGAATAATGCGCAACACTGCCTAGACACCAATCGAAACACGCCCCAAAAACACACTGTCGCCAATAAAAAAACGAGGAACAGAAAAAAAGCGGAAAGTTAATCTGGTTTCCGCCCAATTAGCCAAAACACTGTTTTTCAATGGTATTGAGTGTGTGTGAACACAACGACGCGACTATTTGTGGCATAGTTGGAAAATACAAATTCTCGGGGCCGCACTGTACAACAATTCTAAGCGTGCGCACATAACACTGAGTAGAAACTCCTGGATTTAAATTTCCAGACTTAAGTTTTTTCGAAGCGAAGTAACACAAATACGGTGACACTAGACACGTTTACCACAAGAAGGAATAATGATACCATGTTAGAGACAGACAAACGTCTATTTAAAATGTACCATGGACAAAAACACTATCTCATTATTGCTTCAAGATCCGTCAGGCTAAGTCTAAAATAGAAAATGTGCAAAGTAAGAAACATCAACGCCTGTTGAGTGAACGCCGGAAGATCGTGCTATTCCTCGTTTCCGGTGAAATTCCAGATGCAAACCAAATTGTTGTCCGTGACTGCCACCAGGTACTGACCGTCTGAACTGATGTCCGTCGTGTTCACCACAGGATTCTTGAAACCGGAAGTCAGACTCTCCTTTAACTGCGCGTCTTCCTCGCGGGTGCCACCCACACTACACTCTGGCCATTCGAGGAGCTAGTGCGATTCGCAAAAAATCGACGCCAATGCGCCAAAAAAAAGTAAGAATTAATGAGTCATGATTAAACGAGCACTGATTGCGCGGGTGGTGACAACAATCACTGTAATCAAGTTCGTGATTTTGACATAAAGACCTGATGCATTAAGCACATACATTTGTCAGTAGAAGATAAACGCGGTATAATGTAAAAAAGGCAATTAATCCAGTTAACCGATCTCGTCCGTATCGGGAACTTCTCGTATACTTAATTACCTTTTCCTCGTAGTGCGACACAAGGTGTTTGCATCCACTGTCTTCCTGATTTTCCCAAATATTTCGACTTCCTTTGGCTGAAGTCTTGTTAAATGGAAAGCACATCACAAAAACAATTTGATAATCAATATGTAAAGTGGAAAATTTAGTTTAAACTGGCCCATCTATACTTGCTGTTCGATCTCTTCAGCATTACTGACTTCTTTCAATAGGTAAGAGTATGTAAAATTG
Organism: Eudiplozoon nipponicum; assembly: GCA_029291075.1. Classification (NCBI taxonomy): domain Eukaryota; kingdom Metazoa; phylum Platyhelminthes; class Monogenea; order Mazocraeidea; family Diplozoidae; genus Eudiplozoon; species Eudiplozoon nipponicum. The sequence goes on from JAQBSW010007972.1 coordinate 21,351, forward strand.
GTTTATGTATTTGTCTGCATGTGTACACTCTTCGAAGTAAGACTACGGTGATTTAATAACAATTACTGACGGCTCACTAGATAAGCGTACGTCTAGCCTGTGTGTATGTGTTCTCGATTGTTTTGGATTGAGGAGTAACCAATAACTGCACGTGTACATTCATCCCAGTGGAATTAATGCGATTTAGTAACATCTGACGAATCACTAGATAAACTTAATTTTCCACTTGACCTATTGATTGTCAAATTGTTTGTGTGATGTGCCTTCCATTCAAAAAGACTTCAGCAACAGGAAGCTGGAATATCTGGAATAATCAGATAGTCAGTGAATGCAAACACCTTGTGTTGCATTACAAGGAAAAGGTAATTAATCTATTCCTCATGTACTATCAAGAAGAGCTCGCACGCTTGGAATTTCTGCTTCGGAATCTGGTGCTCTTACCACTGAGCCACCCTGCCGACCACTACACTAAATTTTCAGTTATATTCTAACTAATGTTTTTGCTCAGTGGATAGAACACCAGACTCCGAAGCAGACGTGCCTAGGTTTGAGCCCTGTCCGCGGCAAATTCTGGCCAGCCCGTGATGAATTCCCAATAAGGGTGAAACCGGTCTACTGAATGAATTTCCTTTTCTACACTATAAAATTCTTACTTTAGACTGACATCTTTATGGAGTCATTTTACCAAAACAAAAGTTAATTATAAAACAGGTGCTTCACCTTACGAAAGCCAATACTTTTCATAATGAATAACAAATGTGTCAGGCTTGTGACCGGATAAACCTAGAAGATTCGCCAAATCTACCAAGAACCACGAAAACTCTACCGAAATCACCAGTGGATGCACGAAGGAAGCCTCATCAGGAAATGTGGTGTCAGCATTGTACTACTTGCTTTTAGGAGCCTGATGAAGATACCAAGATCAAATCGTACCCCATTTCTCTTTAACTTGGCTGATTCAATTAACAAAGAGCCTACGAATAATGTTTTTAACATGTTCGTACGCATAATTCTATACCAATTTTTAAATTAATAGCTAAGTATTTAAACGATGTCAAACAGGCGAACGTCCGAAGAACCGTTTCACCTATCCATGTGTTGGGCCGTCTATGTCTGTCATTGATTCATCACCTGGGTGGCAGAAGTTATCAGTATGTCATTTTTATTTCTCATCGCGAAATATATTACTTTGATAGGAACTTTAACTGAATTACATGTCATGTGAAATATTAATGCGAATTATTTGAAATGCAATCACAAACTCATAGCAAGTAAATATGCATATTGGAGTGGTGAATTTGGAAAATTTGTATAGAATAAAAAGTTGAACACAAAAAATATTTCAGTAAATGTAACAATTGTATCATCGCATAATTTAATGTTACACAACCAAATCACCCCCCCCACACACACACACACACACACAACTTACTTTAATTGGCTTTGCTTTAAATTTCTGGGTTTCAATGATCTGTCGACTGGATATGGCGTAGTCACGCAGACTATTGAACTGCTTGACTTGGTTGTAGAGATCGTAGATCCAAATGGTGCCCTCGTTGTCACCGCAGACTACAGTAGCCAGCTCCTGTCGAGCACTAACATTGATGTAGATCTCATCGGTATTCTGCCAGTGCAACTCGCCAACCAACTCTACAACTAGAGTCCGCTTGGTTTTGCTCAATTTAAGGCAGCGTTCAATAACCTGTTTTCAATAGATTGTATGCGTGTGCATACCAAATGAAAGCAAACCATTTTAAGTGAAAACATTCTAATAGAATTATGTATATATATATATATATATATATATATATATATAAAATAAAACAACAAGCACCTGGCCTAAATATTCAAGTCTCATCAACATGATATTCTGATCGACTGGCCACGGGCCTCAAATTTAACAACAATCTACTAGTATCCAGGCGAGACCAAACAGGCCCTCGACTAGAATCAACAAACATTCAATCGGATTGGCAATAAACTGAAGACGAGATAACAGAGGCGCATACGGTAAGCAGAAGTTTCCAAACAATATGAGCGTTCAACACTGCAATCCACACTGGCGCTGTTACCATGTGCAAAATACAAATTTGCACAAAAAGGTGAAACGAATTCTATAAATCAAGTTTTCGAGCTTGAAGTAAACACCAATCCCATTTTATTTAACCAGTCGTCGAACAACATAACAAAACTAACGCCAGCCGTTATTATGCTGTTCGACGACTGGTTAAATACAATGGGATTGGTGTATACTTCAAGCTCGCAAACTTGATTTAAAGAATTGTTACCACCACCCGCGCAATCAATTATTGTTTAAATAGGTGAAACGAAAGACTACACTCGGTAAAATAGCACTGGTACACGTAACAGCGAACAATTCGAACAGACGGTTAATTCGCAAGCCATTAATGCAACAATGACCAGATCTCAGACATCACTTTGCAATACAGCGAGAATGACCGTTAAATGCAAACAGGCACACACAAAAAAAATACATACACACCAATCAGCGAAAACAAAAATTAGAAAACCGAGTCATAATTGTTGCTACCCACATATTCAACTGAAAACCGAGGATGTATATAAATGAAAGATTGAAGAGCGAAGTTTAGTATTCTCGAAATAAATGGCCATTATCCACTTTCTTATTAATGTGTTTTTTCTTCCTAATAAGAAATATATATTTGTGTGTGTGTTACTGTGTGTGTGAGAGAGAGTGAAGAAATATACTGTTCTTGAGTAAAATGGACTAAAAAACAACCATTAGCGGCATGCACGAAAATCACAACTACAGCACCGAATCGCTGGAGGACTAAATGAGGTAGGAAACCATCCAGTGCGCACATTAGGGCGACAAAATTATTCCGATATTAAATAGAAAGCGTCACCGTTCTTCCCACTTCCCTAGATGTAACTAGTGTATGGTATAATGAAAAATTAATACAACCATTGATATAACCAATTTGAGCATCCTCATCATCATCATCATATCCAGCCATACAAAAGTCAAAAGTGACTAACGTTTCAGTCATATAACCATAAGGAGTGAAAAAAGTATATAAATGAATTTAGACAAATTATTAGTGAGATTTACGAGAGAGAGAGAGAGGGGGGGGAATATCTTGCTACCATAAGTAAATTTATAAGGATAGCTCACAGAAATGAGGCAATTAAACCTCGCCACAACACCATCATTGCCAAGTTAGCATTCGGACAAGGCGACATCATCAATTCAGCTTCCTTGAGCATCATAATATATTATCAAAGACAAAGGGATACATATATCCCCCTTAAACCGGCTGTATTTAAGGTGTTGCTGCTGACAAATCTGGGAATCACTTGCCTACGGCCTAGTGACTCGAAAGACAACATTTTCAAAACGAATAAGACATCTGTAACACCGGGGAGAATAACACATAAATTTAAAAAAATGACACAGCGTTCTAAACGAATAGGATAAATTGAAATTCATGCTTCAAAATTTAAATAAAGATGACGCGCAACTTGGGACTGACATTCACCAGCAGCCGGAAGCATCTGGTTTCGAAGTGCTGTTGAGTCTTGTTCAACAGTCGCAACTGGTCTTTCGTGGCCGACAAGCTTGCTCCTACTTTGTTACTACCTATTTAACATTAAGAGAATGGTCTAGACTAAGCTTGTCGTTCAGATCGACCGAAAACATTTACATGTTCGGACGACACCGATTGCTCGAATCTTGAATACCTCCACGACGTCGGTTTTTCAGTGCAGTTAGCAAGCAGCGACACGTGAACAGGAACAGAACGAAAGGCAACGTGCCAGATCAGTGAATTTGTATAGAACGACTTTCAGAAGCAAGCAAACAAACAAAGCGAGGACACCTAGGCTTTCAAACCTAACAAAAAAACGTAAAAAGTAATGCATAGTTGAGTAATTAAACCTTTAATCCACTCACCTGTGCATAATCGAATATGTACATTGCGCCTTCTTCGACACACTTAACGACGACCAGACTTTCTGTGAGCTTCGCCAGTCCATCGAAACAGGGCTCCCGTTTTGTAGGTATCTTCAACTCCAAATCCGGCTCTCTAAACGCGTCAATTTAAAAGCAAGCGCATACTAAAGTCACAAATCATGACATGACAAACAATGCGTAATTTAATGAAATTCTGTAGGAGTAAAATGGTCTAAATTGACACAAAATTTTGCCATGGTGTGTTTGTCGGGCCATAGTTAATCGAATCCGCAGTGTTTTGAAGAAACTTGCTGTCAAAAATGGATACAAATGAAAATATGTACACGAAAAATGGAATTGAATTTCCAACACGGTGGGCCCGGGAGAAGACCATTTTGCTCTAAGCAAAAATTAATCCAGCCTCGTCAATGAACTCTGTTAGCCGTTGACCATACACAGATTTAAATTTATGCAAGTTTATTTTAATTAGTGAGGACACGGTGAGGCCTTGTGCGAAATTTGTCATGATTAACTGCTCCAACTGACGCAATCAATGATTTTTGATGATACATCAAAAAGGCACCGATCTGAAGTGGCCGGTTGGTAAATCATGCATCCAGGCGTTCAGCTGGTAATCATCTACACAGTTTCGAGCGAATACATCGATTTATGACATTTTACAGGCGCTGACAACCATAGTAGGTTATCCCAAAATCACCTTGACTTAAATGAGGACTAACAGTATATATCAGTTTGACTTTGTGTGTAGTGAGGTAAACGGGTGATTCCATAATTGTCTTCCACATTCAGCTACAGCTAGGCTAATACGCCTGTGACTCTCGTCAACAGTCCATTCGTCTGATGCCGAAACATAGCCTAGTAAAACGCGGCGTACCGTTAATTAAATCAAGGTTGCGATCTTGATATAAAAACCTGTCTAATAATGTAAATATAAAATAAGCTTTGAATAATAAAGGGCAATTCATCAAGTAATACAATTAAAAAATCAACGATTTCGCGGGTGGTGGTAACAATTCTCTAAATCAAGTTTGCGACCTTTAAGTAAACACCAATCCCATTGTATTTAACCAGTCGTCGAGCAACATCGAATAACTACCGCCAGTCGCACGCATTGGCACGTTTCCTTCTGCCATGATCATCATCAGAGTACAACGGCAAACTGACTATCGAGGATCAAACCGCATTGCGTATATGGAAAACAAAATTAGATATGGGTCTCTCATCTTTAACAGTCTCGCATACACTGTACGTGACTGGAAATGTAGGCTTCACCATTTCTACCCAGTTACGAACATTAAATGTTTGCAGCTCTCGCCACATATGTATAATTAAAACAATTAAACAAACAATTATTGTGTGGATGGCGTTAACAAGTCTAAATAAAGTTGGCGAGTCTGAATAAACACCAATCCTATTGTATTAAACCAGTCGACTGTCTAGTATATATATATATATATATATATATATATATATATATATATATATATATATATGTGTGTGTGTGTGTGTGTGTGGCGGAATCTGAAATCGGTTAATGTTCATTTTGACAGCATAGAAGTACGAGCGCCACGGTCCAGTAAAATGTACGCGAGACTACTAGAGGTGAGAGGCGCATATCTAATTTGGCTTTCCATAGTTATTTATATAGGTTTGATCTTCGCTAGTCAGTGTGCCGTCGTACTCTGATGATGATCAAGGACGGTCGAAACGCGTCAGTATGTGTGACTAACAGTACTTTGGCTATGTTGTTCGATGACTGGTTAATACCATGGGAATGGTGTTTACTTCAAGCTCACAAACTTGAGTTAAGGAAAAATATAATTTATTCATTTGATCTTAGAATGTAAGGGCTAGCTAGGCCATACTTTACGTCTGCTGAACTGCACAAGAGTGGTATACACAACGCTGGTCTTCAGTTAACCAGAATGCCTTTGAGCATTACATAATGTGTCTCGTTCGGGCCTAGCATACAGCATAATGCACTAGTATTGCTGTCCTAATTTGAGAGTGACCTAACTAGGCGTGGTGTCGATATTCTGCCATCGAGTGCTGCTGCAACAGCATTTCTTGATTCGTTATCTATACGCTTTCGTTTGACTTATGCTGGTCTCTGTGTAAGCAGGCTGGTTCTCGGAGACGCGTGAACTCTCAGTTATTCTTCTAATTGAAAGAATTATTTCAGTGAAAAGCTGTCAGATTTGACACCTGGCCTTGAATGGCGTTCCAACATTTAATAGGAAAAGCTCTTGTAGGAAATGTTTACGAACCAATATATTCTACACGGCCATAATTTGATACTCTATCATCATCGCACCTTGATATAGAACGTCTGCTGTGGTGGTTTCTGTTTAATGGATTTTAGCTTCACCGTAAAACGGTTTCGTCGCAACAGATTCGACAAGAACAACACCGACGATAGCAGTACGTCCTGATGGTTCTCACTTGCTCTCTTGCAGAAAATTTCTATGGCTATGAATTGCACAATCTAATGGCATTTAAAGAAGCACCTTAGAGTTAAAAAACCTGCTGCTTCAGCGTCAATAGTACATCTCCGTCGCAGTGTCGACAAGATCCACAGCGATGGTAGCAGTATGACCTGCTGGTTCTCACTTACTCACTTGCAGAGAATTTCTAGGGCTACAATCTACAAATCAATCTAATGGCCTTTGCAGACACATATTAGAGTTTAAAATCTGTTGTTTTAACTTAAAATAGTAGAGCTTCGTCGACAAGACCCACACCGACGGTAGCAGTACGATCAGCTGATTCTCAATGATCGCCCGGTAGTAATGTTCTATGGTTAGGAGTTACACAAAAATCTAATGGCATTCACAAAAATTTATTAGAAGTTGAATACTGCTGCTTTACTGTTGTATAACCATTAAATTAGAATATTTATAACATTCAGTGGTAGCAGCAAAAGAGACTGCATAGACACGTGATCTCTACACGATTCAAAGTGAACACCGTATGGTCTCTAACCAATAGGTAATTTAATCGAGGATTTGGCTTTGCAATAAGGTGATCAGGTTATCAATCACTTTTCAACTTTCGTTTGATTCATGATGCTTTTCGTGCATCTGGTTAGAGGCGATCGGTCTTACGACCAAAAACAGATATTCGCGGTTAAAATTGTAGTCATATAGGATATTTAACAAAAAGTGCACGGAACAATGGGGCATTATGCAAATAAGTTAGGTAATAATGGCGGTTTCGAAATAGGCTCTTGCTAACTATTGGGATGTATTCTACAGATTCAGAGTTAAAGACAACGCATAATGACAAATAATTATTAAAAAACAGATGTAAAGGGGAGTCAAGTTCGATCAAATCTTGGTGTAATGGCGTTTCGGCAACTCATTTAGGCAAAATCAGGTCGTGTGAGCAGTGCACGGTGTGTTATTAGACTTCTGAAGATGGTACTGGAAAGGAGATACCGAGACGTCGTAAGACAACCAAGGTTAGTTTGAACTTCATTTCCAGTGATTAGTGCGAATGGCGAGAAGGCCTTGAAAGAGAGAGAGGAGCCGAATCAACACCCCAGCCACCACAAAGCCGGGCTTAGCGCGTACTTGGAGATGAGGATCAATCGGATAGTGGCGGAACCGAGAGTGCAAATCGACTACCAACGTAAGAAAATCATGGATAAGTTAAATGCGATGATCTTACTACGCGTCCAAAAACAACAACTTTCAGGATAGAAAGGGAATTCCCAGATACACTCCGGTTACTTTTATGTAGCGCTTCATCAGAAAGAAGCGAAAGTTATCGTATAGAATTATTAATTTATTTCACTAGAACAATTAAATCGTACCGTTCTTTGTACATTCGCTCACAACGAATAGTGTCCATGTTCCAGGCAAACACGCCGTCCTCACATCCCGCTAAGAGAACGCTGTAGTTTGGCAGAAAGACGAGATTTAACACTGGATTCACGTTTGCGCGAGGACACTCCAGACGCATCAGTAGCTGATGCCGCGCGCGGTAGTCTGGTGCGGTGGGAATGTCGATGTCCCAAACAAGGACTTGAGCCTGCAGAAAAAAAGCCCGGGAATCACACGAACAAATGTTAATCCGTTTGCAAGTTAATTAATGTCAATAAAATGTTGTAATCTGTATAAGATGTTGCATAATGAACAATAATTGAGAATTAGTTTTAAAATAATAATTTTTAAACCAATCGAATAGTATATGGCCGCACACATGCAACCACACACCTAGATATAGATTCATATACACACAAATAATGCATTCACAAATACAAGCATGTGCATGTTTTAAGGCAGAGTGGTATACTCACGTTTCTCCATACTCACGAAGCTACTAAGATAGATAGACCTGTCAACTACGTCTAAATCCTCACTTTGATGCTGTAGAATTGAATTGAGTAAATAGCGATCCTGTAGAAGTATCTGACGTGTAGAGAGTACGACTTTTATACCGAAAGACTGACTAACTACTGATACAGCTATTCAAGGAAGCCCCGACAGAATGTCGGTCTCCGAATACTAAAAGAAAATCGTCTGCATAGTCAGGATCGCCTGAGGAGAACTACCACTGCCAGAAGTAAAGTTGTGTGATAATTCCCCACAGAACCTAACGCGGCAAGAACTTTACGCAGAGAGCGAGTATAATAGTTACAAATTCAGTAAACAGGCCACTTATTGACAGAATATCGAATAGACTATTGTGATCCACTGAGTAGAATGCACCATCGGAGTCTAGAAAGACTGCTACTTTTGGACAACGAAATACACATCGCTGTTTAATAACTTGCCTTAAGATTAAAAGTTTATCTATACAAACTCATTCTGGCCGGAATCCGGCTTGCTCTTCTCTAATTTGTGATTCACATGAGGCGTTGCGATGGCGTAAGATAATTGACCTAAATAACCTAGATACGACTTGAGTTAAGCTTCTTTAAATCAAATTTGCGAGCTTGAAGTAAACACCAATCAGTCGCACAACATAGTAAAAACCTACCATCAGTCACACGTATGCTATGTAGGCCGACGACTGGTTAAATACAATGGAATTGGTGCTTACTTCAAGCTCGCGAACTTGATTTACAGAATTATTACCACCACTCGCGCAATCAATGATTGTTTAATTGAAGTTAAGCTTATTCCACAATGACTTTCATATGAACTTCGATTGAGCTTTTAGAAGATAGGAATGATGATCAACTCACTCCAAGCAAGCAGCATGATCTCTTCATTTGATATAGTCCGAAAAAGATCAGTCAACGTTCAATAAATTATAATGTCACCAACCTTAAATAAGCTCAGAAGCAAATCATTTGGCCTGCAGCTTTACAAAGTTTATTAGATAGGATTGCATTCCGTATCTCTAACTCTGCTGGATGTTCGAGATTAACGTCCCAGATTATTAATACAGGCATACGTTTGTGGATTGGCCCGTAGCTATAGAAATTCCGGTCTGACGACCGGCATGGACAAACAAGTCAGTCCGGGAATGGTAGCATGAGCCGTGCCGGGTCTTAAAAGACACAGTCATCATCCCGTTTCATGTAAAGCTTTGAGTTTGGTCTAACTGAGCAGTAACTTTTATTGTTAAATGTGTATAGACCAAATGAGAGCAAGCGTGTCACACGCGAAGGGCAAGTTTCGGTCGCTGGCATCTGGGCAGGTACTGTATGGCTCTGCATGAGTCGTGGACTGTGAATAACTCAAGTGACCAAAAAAGTGATCTTTTAAGTGTCCAGCCCACCGAGCAAGACGACACGGATCGTTGTTGCAACTATCAATGATTTCGTTAGCTTTTAAACCTTTCAGTCCAGTTGCGTGAATCCGTCGGAGCAAACATCGGCTCTTACCTGATGCAAACGTGTTTTCAATCTCTTCAGAATTCTAGACAGTGCGTGAGTTGCCGTCAGAAACCTCCACGAGTATTACTACAAGACGAATTATCCGGCATTTGGTCCTAGTCTGGAGAATATCCAAACTTTTCAGAGATATAATGACTAATTCTACGGGAACCAGCAATGCCACACACGGCTGAATATCTAATCTTCGATCAAGTAAATTCTAATTTTCGCCATGAAGACCAGTTAACTTTGACTTTAGAATATCTTCACACTTTTGCTAACCTCTATTTGAGATCAATTTTTATTTAATTTACTGGAAAAGTAGAGTACAAATTTCCGACGGAGAAGTGCATGATTCAAGTGCACCAAAACAAATGACAATCCTGAATGCAACCTGGCCGTCTACAACGAAATGCTACAAGATCATTAAGAGTCAACAGTTGCCCGGGGGCCGGAGGACGTCATGTGGCGCAAAGCCTTAAACTACGTCTGAAGTATGTGCTACTCGGGTATAATGAATGGTGCGCGCAGCCATCCAACAGCCGTTCGCCATTATCGTCGCTTAAGTGCCGAACTAGAGCATTCGCGTCTGCCCTAACCAAGACTAGCTCTGAACATCTTGCCCTACTTAGTGAAGAGCTTAGGCTGAAGTAGAAACTGTCATTGGCATCGACTGTGCTGAAATGCTTAGCTTATACTGACAGGTGTATGTGTAACGGGATTGGTGTCTATAATAAAGGCGCAACCTTGATTTAAATAGTTGTTATTACTATCCGTGCTATCAACGATTGTTTAAACTGACTGAAAGACGTCAAAGAATTGTTACCACCACTCGTGCAATCAATGGTTGTTTAATTGTAATACCTGTATATATATATATATATATATATATATATATATATATATATATTTGTAAAGAAAATTATTGTTCGTGACTGCAAAAAAATTGTGTAGCCGGCATTTCCAATCACGTACAATGTGTGCAAGACTACTGGAGGTGAGAGCCGCATATCTGATGCTGCTTTCCATATATATATTAAATGCGGTTTGTTCCTCGCTAGTCAGTTTGCCGTCGTACTCTGATGAAGATCAAGGAATGTGGAAACGCGTCAGTGCGTTGCGGCTGGCGTAGTTTTACTATGCTGTGTGACGACTTATTGAATAAAATTGGATTGGTGTTTACTTCAAGCTCGCAAAGTTGATTTAAATAATTGTTTTTACCACCCACGCAAGAAACGATTGTTTAAACTAACTGAAAGGCACCAGTGAATAAAGTAATGCCTTGAAAAATCTCATAAGTTTCATTGTATAAAACACAGCTACATACATAAGCATAAAATGATACGAGTTTCGCAAGTATATAAACTGAAGACGCAGGTCCCCATATTGGACTATCCGCGGTCTGTAAATTGCAGTCGGAAATCAACTATGTGTAAGCTGGGGAAGATCCTGCATAGACAATTAGAATTACTTTCCACCAATTGAGACGACCTAATTCACTCGGTTGGTTGGTGGTGGTGGTTGGTGGTGGTGGTGGTGGCGGGTGTCCATCATCACCATCATTATTATTATCAACACTTATAAAACAACGCTTTACTGCTGCATAACAATTAGATGAGAAATGATACATAATAATAGTAATGCGAATAATATTAAAATTATGAAATATGAAAAGGAGAACAAAACATTAAATGAGGGCAGTAAGCTATGAAGGGGTGGATCTCGGTATAAAAACAGAAACGAAGCCAACTTGGCCTCTACAGAAAATCCTCTAGAACATGTCAGCTTTAAAACAAAGCGACATCGGAAATACAGCTTCATTGTGGTTTTACCGGATTGTTATATAAGCAGGAACACATCTCACAGTCAACTATGACAATCGAAAACAAGAGAGGGTTAAGAAGATTTCACTACTAGGAATCTGGAACAAGACCGCCAATGAACCAGATTCGATGCTATATCGCGCAGGGTTTCCAGCCAAAAACTATGATGTACACGTGGATTCAATTCTGCTAGGTAAAAGGGTCCTATTCTTCAACAGAAGTAAATTGCTGTTCTACTGGGTGTTTCAAAATTATCTCATCTTCGTTTTGACTAACAAGGCGTAGTTACCAGTTCCGCTATACAATGAAAAGTTGTCCGTACTCCTTTTTAGCTACAAATTAATAAAGCAAGTGTAAAATTTCAATTAATAACTATTTGTCTGCTATCTTATTTGACTAATGTTGATATTAACTGTTTCGTCCAGGCCAAAGTCGGTCCACAGTCTTTCTTACGACAATCTGTTATAGGCTGAGAGAATACGACTTCTCCAGGCAATTGAACTAAAGACAAAGGTAAAACGTGACCGAGCCAGTGAAAATTAATGTAGTCTCGTGGGTTTTGTCTAATTATAAGCATCCAAGGTCGGATTCATAAACCGTTCACGGTTGTCAGAGTTGATTATTCCTTGTTTGAAAACTGCATGGGCTTCGCTTATCAAACAACAGTGTTCAAATGCCTGTAAGCGTCTAAGATCGACTCAAAAGAATCAATTTTCACTAGCGTATGACAAGACTGCATAAGCAAAGCCACTGCAAACGCGAACTTTAAGACAGAGCGAGATATTAGTTTCTTCATAAAAGGCGAGGGGTTGAGAAGGCTACGATAGTGCCTGAGTTTTGAACCCATCAGCTATATTCAGGCCTTTACACTGAAGCCGCAGAGTTGACGCAAATGACGTGTGACCCTGTAGTAGTAGTACTAGTAGTAGTAGTAGTAGTATCTTATATCAAGAGATTGCGAGATTATTTACTCTATCGAGGCCGATTATGAAAATCATTAGTGGAAACGATTGGGACACTACATCTGATATTAAAAGGTTATACTGCGAATGCAACAGGTATTAGACAAACAAACATACAGCTAAGCTCATCAGTCAAAGTGAATTATAAAAAATCACGGTCATATGCAGAAGGCCAAATCATTTACCTTTGAATCGCCGGAGAAAAGGATAGTTGGCCGCTTCGGATGGAATATCATACAACCAACATCGTCCTTGTGACCCTTTAACTCAGCGTAACAGACCAGCTGTTCTGGGTGTAGTAGGCGAATATCACGCAGTTTCCCAGCTGCCGCCAATAGATTCGTACGAAGCCCATTGCCAGACATTTCAACAGTTGTCCACGCCAACGAGTAGAATTCCTGTAAAAAGATGGAAACATTATAGCAAACATCTAATAAGCTATATGCATAAATAAAAATACCGATACACACATGTATACATTCATATACACATACATACAAACATACATGCATACACGCATACATACAAATATACATACATACATAAATACACACATTCATACATTCATACGCACATACACATATACATACATAAATATATACATACATGCATACATACATATATACATACATACATACATACATACAAACATACATATATACATACACACAAACAAAAATGCATACATACATACAAACATACATACATGCATACATACATACATACAAACATACATACATGCAAACATACATACATACATATATACATACATACACACATTCATACATTCATACGCACATTCATACATTCATACATCCATCCATACATACGTAAGTACATACATAAATACACACATATATACATGCATACAGACATACATACATACAAACATACATAATAACATACATGCATGTATATATACAGAGAAACATACATACATACATACATACATACATACATACATACATACATACATACATACATACATACATACATACATACATACATACATACATACATACATACATACATACATACATACATATACATACATACATACATACATACATACATACATACATACATACATACATACATACATACATACATACATACATACATACATACATACATACATACATGCATACATACATACATACATAAAATCGTCTCCTTGTAAGCGAGACCACGGGTTTGAGTGACCGCGTGGCCGATATCACGAAAAATTGTGTCCAGCTAATATATGACCTGTTAACTTCCTTTACCGTTCAAACCACCCGCAGGAGTTTGTCAGGAGAGCCTAGCCAGTAGAACGTTCAAGCGACCGTCTCGAGTTAGTTAACAACTATCTCATTTGCTACAAAATGTTTTCAACGGATGGATCCTGTACACAAAAACAGGTGTTTGCAGTTAGTTGCTTACCTCACCAACATACTTGAAGCGCTTCATCACTTTGCCGCTGCAGCAGTCAATTAGGCAGACACACTCGCCACCGCAGGTTGCCACTAGATTGGTCGTCTCGTGGCTTCGGCCAATTTCTGGCCGCGGCTCAAATAAACAGCGCCACACCTTGGTTTGACAGTCCAACGGGTCGTTGTCTCGAGCGTGACAGCGTATAAAATGCAGTGGATCAAAGTCCACAGTCTGTGTACACACACACACATTAACAGAAAAGGAAAAATAATGTAATGTAATCATCATCATGCACAGCCATACAAAAGTCGATAGTAACTAATGTTTCACTGCCATAAAACCATAAAAATAGACAAAAAAACAAAAACAAATTGAGAAAAAAACAACGAAGATAATAATTTAGGTACACAAATTAATATATTACAGTTAAATACTGCTTGTTGCGAAAAGCTAACATATATGCAAGTATGTATTAGGTGCTGCGAACCTAGTAACAAATTAGTTCAGTTGTGACCAGAAGGATAGACCAAAGGCAGCATGAACGGAAAGTATAATCTCATGCACATTCGTTTGGTACTTACTGGCGACTCATCAGTAGGGGCCGGTATTACACCCTTTAACCACTATATATTTTGGTCAAGAATGTGGGATTATAGGACGGTACAATCTCGTAGACGAATGTGTAAACCCGTAATAGAGAAGCTAACATAATCTAAAGTCAACGACAATGCGACTTCAATGCTAACTCACACTATATAATATATATACCTAGTCAATAAAGGATACTAACACTATGGCTATTGTGTTAGTAACTGATACCTTTTTTGAAATCGATGAGTACCGGATACTAACACTATGGCTTCCGAGTCGGTACATGATACCAACCTGATGGATATAAATTTATGCTAAAATTCACCCAAATAGAGAATTACAACAATTTCTGAACACCTGTTACTCCAGTAAATACATACCTATTATCCCACATTCTTCACCCCAATATATAGTGGTTAAAGGGCGTAATACCGGCTCCTACTGATGAGTCGCCAGTAAACACGAAACCAATGTGCATGAGATTATACTTTTCGTTCATGCTGCCTTTGGTTTATCCTTCTGGTCACAACTGAACTAAATTGTTACTAGGTTCGCAATACCTAATACATACTTGCATATATATTAGTTCTCCGCAAAAAAACAGTATTTAACTGTAATATATTGAATTGAATGATGTCATGCTTAACGCGAAATGTGATAACTGATATCATTCAAGGCCAGAGTGTATGGATTTACTGGAGTAACAGGTGTTCAGAAATTGTTGTAATTCTCAATTTCAGTGAAATATAGCATAAATTGATATCCATCATGTTGGTACCATGTTCCGACTCGGAAACAATAGTGTTAGTACCATGTACGTTTTCGGTATAATAATGTCAGTATCGTTTACTAACACAATAGCCATAGTGTTAGTATCCTTTACAGACTCGTATATATATTATATAGTGTGAGTTAGCGTTGAAGTCGCATTGTCGTAGACTTTATATGATGTTAGCTTCACTATTGCAGGTTTACACATTCGTCTAGGAGATTGTACCGTCCTATTATTCCACATTATTCGACCAAATATATAGTGGTTAAAGGGCGTAATACCGGCTCCTACTGATGAGTCGCCAGTAAGCACGAAACGAATGTGCATGAGATTATACTTTCCGTTCATGCTGCCTTTGGTTTATC
>JAQBSW010007973.1:0-37058 GCA_029291075.1 Eudiplozoon nipponicum
GACAATATTAGTAAGTCTTGCATAATTTTTATCAATAGAAATATTATTAGAAACTTTATTGCTATTATTGTAAATTGTATTATTTCTTAATATATTGAATTATCTTGTAAGCTTTGCTCAGGGTTCCAGATATTATGATGCAATAGAAAACGATAAAAATGCAAGATAGCTACTTAG
Organism: Eudiplozoon nipponicum; assembly: GCA_029291075.1. Lineage (NCBI taxonomy): Eukaryota > Metazoa > Platyhelminthes > Monogenea > Mazocraeidea > Diplozoidae > Eudiplozoon > Eudiplozoon nipponicum. Next base: position 178 of record JAQBSW010007973.1, read on the forward strand.
AAAAGAGCTTAACATTTAGATAAAGTGAATTGCGTCACTTAGGCCAAATGAGTAAATTTAGAAACAAATATTTAAACAGACAAGGGCAACAACAAAAAAATAACAGCAGTAGAATAAAAATAATGACAACATTCACAAATATCACAATTACAGCAGAATCACGAAAAAAAGCATAACTACAAGAAGAGGAAGAACAACATCACCAACAAATAAAGGTAAAAACAAAAACAAAAATAAGTTAAAATAACATAAATATAACAGAAACAAAAACAAAAATATAAGATTAAAAACAATTGAAAAGATAATAGCAGCAGAGACAAGTGAACAAAAAAGGGATGCCTAAAACAACTAAAAAAACAAAAGAATAAACACAAAAAACGTTAAATGCAGCAAAACAAAATATAAAAGAATAAATACAATAAAAACAAGAAAAAACTTTAATTATTAATTTTAGTCATTTCATTACTATAACATTTTTAATTACGTTATTTATTTTATTATAATTTTGGTTAGTTTTCGCCATATTTCCACATACGTTTTGACAATTTAAAAAAAAACACAAGATAGCTAAGTAGAAAATATATTTATATTTAAATAAAAGGAATGGCGTCAATGATAACTAATCAGTGCATTTAATTACAAGTCTCACAAAGAGCGGCCTGGACAAATATTTCGACAACTTGTTCCTAAATAAGCCAATGTATATCAAGACTGAACATACCTTATAGATAAATGTAAGGGGTTAATCTCCTTATACATAAATTCATGGATTTAAGCTTCTCGAAATTAAAAACAAAGTAAAATAATCATAGTTTGCAGGAAAACCCGTAAGTGCCAAATAGCAATATTTATGTAGATAACCAATGCGTTGACGAAGATTAGTGCAACAAAAAGATGAGATATAAAAGGAACAACTTTGGACGAAATCTCTTCAATAGAAAAAATGAGCAGGTACTCTTAAATTATTTATATAGTGCGTCACAGAGATGCGCAGGAATAAAAAAAAATAACAAAAGGCAGTAGAAAATGTAGCATGACTTATGCTCGAATACCGAATTGAAGGCCTTTTACCATATGCTTTAAGCCATTATTTCCGTAACCCTGATCAGAGTTTAGCCTTCCAACTTCTCCATTTTTGCTACAGAATACTTGGTTGGAGACCAGAGTTACACATTTACTAATAAGGTACAAAATATCTAAAAATAAAACTTAAGTTTCGATTGAAAAAAAAATTTATTCCACCTATCATTATGATTTATGTTACAGAATATCAGATCGGAGAGTCATAGACAAAGTTCACGTACAGTCAACTAATTATTCACGTTTTCATGAACATTTCTGGCACAGTTAGGTTTCGTATTAACGCTCCAACGGGAGGGAGGAAATTTTATATATGTGAAAAATATTTCTGTTTTTATGTTCGTCAATTATTTTTATATTAATTTCCCAACATATTATAACAAAGCAAGGAAAGCATACAACTAAAATATGGAAAACGCAAAATAGACAGACATCATATAACTAGCACGTAATCAGTTGTGCAACAGAAAAATTATCGTCAAAAAACACGAGCTTTAACCCTTCGCTCTTCCAAAGTTATTGTCAGAGCACGACGGCAATTTGAATAACGGGTATCTAACCGAAATACATTTATCAAATATGCAATTTGAGAAAAGTGACTCTCATTAGTCAGTTTGCCGTTGTGCTCGGATAATGATCATAGACAGTCGAAGCGTGCTAGTAGGCGCAACCAACAATGGCTTTTATATGCTGTGAAGTTGATTACCTAAGATAAGATCCTTCTTTATTCCAAGCACGCAAAATTGAAAGGAAAAGTCCATAAGTTATGCAAAACCTCATAAATGAAAATACAGCAATTTCATCAGTTAAAGATTGCATAAATGGTGTAGAGATCACGAGCAAAGAATCGTGTGCCGGAGTCCACATGAGATTACCAACAACGAATAAATTGAGTTTTTGTAGGACTGCACATTGCTATCGTCACATAGAGACTTACCATATTTGACCGTTATGGGAAATTGATTGGCACCATACGATCTGCAAAACTTTGTGCCAACCCCGTTTCCAGGTAAATCACATATATGTATTCTTGATAAACGAATTCCGTTTGACACCGCCGCTCTGAAGGCATCCACATGAGAATTGAGGTAGCCTATATAACGATGGATTGACGCACCATTTAGACTGTCAGCCTTAAAATCATTATTAAGGTGAGAATTTCGTAACTTTTACTCATTCTTGAATTTATTTCTACAAAAAAGCATGACATCACCTTTTCGTTAGAGGATTTCCGGACACAAACGCTACTATGATGATTTTCGCCGTCGCTCATGAGGAAACAAACTATGGCCATGAATATAAATCAACCATGTCATCCGATACGCGCCTACATAGCTATAAGAATATTACCTTGATAATAGAAGCAATTCGTAGAATATTAAAGTCATTTTACTGAACTAGGGTTTATATTTTGAGGCTTGCGAGCGGTATTTGAACGGATGAACTTACCGACAATATATATATATATATATATATATATATATATAGATATATATATATATATATATAATACGAACAACTCAAATTCTAATTTTTTAGAGTCCACTTTTCACAATTCTGGTTGCTCATGTGAAATAGACAAATAGGATCGTCCCAGAGGCACAAATATGGACTGCTATCACAATATAACAAATTAATCCAGGCAATACGAACAGATATTGTACATAAACCTTGCAGAGAGAATATATATATATATTTATGTATATATTAAAATTAAAAATTAAATAAATCTCCCGTTTGAAAACAGCATATATTAGTACATAAACTTAATAATGAATCAGTCATCAAATATGCTGAAAATGCAGAATATTTTGTGATACTTATTTAAAAGAAAGCGATCAACATCATCTGTTTATTTACCATTTAGTAATGTACCAGCCGAACAATAAGTAAGTATACTTCTTACATGTTTCTAAACTATTCGGTTTCGAGATACCAATGACCAGAAACCATTTAAAAATATTTTAAAGCCCATTAGGTAATGGGAACTTAGACTGTGTAAAAATACGTATAATTTTTCGATAGTTATGAGCTAAATCAGTTACGTATTGTTCTCTTCTATAGATTTGGTTTCCATGCGTACACAGCAAAGCAGAATATTAGTACGACAAAGTAACATGACAGGAATTCTTTTAAATACATATTCTTCGTTCTCCTGCAGTTCGTGTTTATAGTTTACGCATTTGCAAAGTAGACATATGCGTCTTTTTATAGGGAAACACGCTAAATCTTTGTCCACTAAATATGTTCATCAACCCCTCCAACAGGCTTCTACGGAACCGTGTTCCTTATACGCTCCACTGATTTCGTGCCCGTTTTGTTGGTAATTTTGGTTTTTCTGAGAGAGAGAGAGCAGCACGATTAGGACGAAGGGGGGCGTTAGCGTTGACCGAAATATTTCAAGGACACGGAGTTCGTCTTGTGTCAAAATGCAAATACGCTAATAGTTACAAAGGAATTCAAAAACTCATTGCCGCTTGAGAATACCTGTAACCAGAAGGATGTATGTGGACGATGAATTTTCCGTCTTTAATTGCCTTGAACATTTGATTATGCCACGACAACAGGAATTTTGAATCTAATTTGTACCTAAACAAACTTAATCCATCATTACCATCATAATAATCATCGTCAAATTCAACAGTACCTTAATATTCATCATCGTCATCGTTATAGGTAACTTCAGATTTAACATCATCATCGTCATAATAATCATTATTATCATCATCATCATCATCATCATCATCATCATCATCATCATCATCATCATCATCATCATAATGATTGTTGACGTCATCGAAATCATTCACATCCTCTTTACGAATATGATCACCAGCACCATCATCATCATTAGCAGCAGCAGCATTATCAATACTATGATCTTAAATGTTATTAAATCAAATTTTAATACAGATGATTTACCGCTTATAAGACTATATCGATACCCTTAGTTATAAGATGGCAGGTAATGATAACTAGATCGAACATTTCTTGTATTAGGCGCATCGAAACTCAAATCTCTGTACACTGATGATCGTTGACGTGATCGAAATCATTCACATCCTCTTTACGAATATCATCACCATCATCATCATCAGCAGCATTATCAATACCATGACCTTAAATGTTATAAAATCAACGTATAATACAGATGCTTTACCGCTTATAAGACTATTTCGATACCCTTAGTTATAAGCTGGCAGGCAATGATCACTAGATCGAACATTTCTTGTATTGGGCGCTTCGAAAATCAAATCACTGTACACTGACTTAAAATAAAAGCAGCCTATACGCCAAGTGATGCTTGAACATAATTAGCCCAAGTGAAGGTTACCAAAGTTCTATTCATTCACTAGCAACCAAATAGAAACCAATTTAATGTGTTTTTCGTTTGACGGAAAGTTTAAGTTAATAGTAGAATTGATTAAAGGCAATGTCTCACAACTGCTAGAAAAAGAAAAGTTCCTTCATAGAGTTTGATGCGGAGGTCTATTTTCTTTATGTACAACTAGTAAACTACACTTTCTACCTGAGGTGGCAGCGGCTCATTAACAAATGGGCTATTTCAATAACTAAAAATCTTGGAGGAACAAAATCAGCAACAAAATATTTACCATAATAAAAACAAAATTAACTGTGTATCTCAAAATAAATATGCTTGAAACAGGCACAAATGTAACAAAATAATGAGTGTTGCGGAGGCACAGGTGTGTGCGGCTCTATCACGGGCTTCGACAAGACAAACCACAGAGAAGCAGAAGATTAGCGATTAGAAATAGAAACAATATGCATAAATTCTCATTGAAAATAACAATTATCGTAAGTAATCACAGAAATTAATACTTATCTATTATTCAATTATTATTTGGTTAGTTAGTAATGTGTCATCCATTTTAACTTTGTAGACTAATATGCTTATATATATTTGCGTACCTTTATGTAGACGGTTCTTCATCTTGGAAGCAAATTAATCCATGATTTACGTCAGACCAACTACAGCTGCAGTTAAAAGAAATGCATGTGTTTTATGAACACACACAGTTCATTGAGAACTAATGGCAGTAAGAATTATAAGTAAGGGAAATAAAAACTGACATTGATATGTGATTTGTTATATCAAGTTCGGGAGCTTGATATTAACACCAGCCCAATTGAATATAATGAGTCGCACAAAATAGTAAAATTATCGTCCATCACACGTACTGACGCGTTTCGAACATCCATGATCATCTTTAGAGTACGACGGCAAACTGACTAGCGAGAATCAAATCGCACTGCATATGTATGGAAAAAATTGAATATGCGGCCATTACCTCTTATAGTCTCGCGTACAATGAACCTGGCTGTAAATGTCGGCTGCACAATTTCTATGAAGTCACGAACATTTACATTTTGCAGCTCTCACCATATATATATAGGTAATACAATTAAACAATCATTGATAGCGCGGGTGTTGGTAAAATTTATATAAATCAAGTTTGTGACCTTGAAGTGAACAAACATTCCACTGTATTTAACCAGTCGTTGCACAACATAGCAAAACTAATTTATTTTTGATTTTTATTTTAAGTTCCCGCAATAAAGACTCATACGTTTCATTAGTAATATCTTATGGATTCTCAACGAGGAAAGAGATAGAACTCAGGCAGAAATTCGAATTAATGGATGGAGAAGAACACAAAACAAGCATTTATAATAAATTTCGATGCTTCGAACACTTTTTACGATAAATTATTTACTACTCTACTTAGCTAAAAACAAACCTGTACATAAAAAATGATACAAGTTCAAAAAGTTCGTAAAAAAAATAAAAAGTAAGGCACAACGGAATTACTGGTAGCAACTTTGAATTGTGGTCACTCAGTTAATTTGATTGGGATTCTGGTGTTTACTTTTGTATCGACCAAATCTGAACAGCAAAAAGAAAGATTTACCCGAACCCAAAGGCCATTCGCGCTAACAGGATAAGTGTGAGTAAAATGTTTCACAACCAAAATATAATGCAAAGCAGGAGGCGCGTAATTCATATTATAACTGTCGGCGTAAGAAACAATATTGTAAAACTGAAAGACGAGTGAATTAGTAAACATATAATAGAAAATAAAAAGCGGACACAAGTGAAGCTCGGTTATCTAATAAACTATGGAGGACGATATCACAAACACAGGGATGTGTCAGGCACACATATGAGTAAACATTATGCGAAAAAATGTGAGATTCATTGGTTTGCCAAATAAATACGCAAAGCCGGAAACTTTTGATATGGAATGTGTAGAGAGATCTTAGAGGTTCACAAGGGTACAAGCAATGATGCCTCATATTAAAATAAAATGTCAATTAGAAAAATAGTCGTAAAGACAAACAAAATCATGTTGCAGCTGAAACTGTGTAGTAACTGATCAGGGTAAATGTCATTTCGGCTCCTTATAATACAAACCTTTTAATAAAGTTGCTTATTAATGAGCTAATGATCCATGCTAGAATGACACTTAGAAAAAAATCAACGTGTTTCTGAAAATAAGTCTTGAAGGTCGTAAAAAACTAACTTTAAACCATGTTCTAATAAACTTAAAATAATTACTTAACTTGGATTTATAATGTAAGGAAATGCAAACGTTTAAATGCCTGGCGAAACACAAATTTTATCAAAATATAGATGTCAAATTTGAAATCCATAAAACCAAAATTTTGTTTTAGTTCAGCCGCAATTCAGAATTAAAAAACGTTGCGTATGAATTGCAGTTTCTCTCGTAAAGCGATGACGAGCTAGGTAGACTAAAACGTACAAGCTCGTGGAAATGGCAGTATAAGATAAAAAAGAGTTGAGCGTTCGTTTCAGCTGAGGAAATATTACTTAAGCGATTATTATCATCAAACGCATACTCGACGTTTTCCCAATTAAGAAACCTTCACGTGTGAAGAGAATGTAGACAGAAAGTTATTATCGTCAAAGCAGCCGAGATTCCTTTCAAATATTTTGCGGTGGTACTATTACGGAGGGCACTTCAGCTTCGTGAAGCATTAAGTTGTCTGAACAGAAAAATCTTGTTTTAATAAATTAAGTAACCACTGAATATGATTATGTTGCTTTTTAAGCAATAATTTTCTACCTCATACCTTAATAATAGCACTACTTCCTAACAAATAATTTCCAACTTGTATCCAGCTGTGCGAAAGCAAAATTTGAATTGAAGGAAAAAATTAAACCCACACAAAATAATAACAAATCAAGTTTTTAATTCATAGTCATACACTGGTCTCACAAATCAATTTTTTGTATTATTGATCCAGGATACGTTTTTGTGGGCACTTAAATAAAAGCCGAAATTAAAATAAACAACAACACAAAAGGTTTGAACACTTCTGTGCGACCAGATAGAGGCGATTAGGAGAAGGCACGATAAATTTGAGGCTACAAGGATCTACAATTCGATGCAGCTATCTGAATCACACCAGTAATTCAATGCTTGTTTCTAAGACGTCGGGAATTACAGACCGATGAGCCAGACACTGACAAATGTATGCGAAACACGTCAAAAATTAAATTACTGGGAGACGTACAGTATTGGTATCACACAATTCGGATAAATTTGCATGACTCGTTAAACAATGTTGTTGTTTTTACAAATAAAACCCGCTTTATTTATCAAAGAAAAAAAAATGTTATCACAGTAAAAGAAGCTTGTAGTATACACAGTATAGTGCGCCAAACATCCCATTCCATAAACCAGATTTCCTCGGCACTGCAGGCAGTTAACAACAAAAACAGAATACCAAAATTACAAAAGGAGTAGTATGATAGCTTAATTGAAAACAACTCGACAAATCAAATTCAATTTCCAAGAAATTTTCAAATAAAATAAAAAAAAGATGCCTCAAAAATAATATCAAGAATGTAAAGAAAAACAACAAATTATCTTCCAGTTTTCTCTTCATGCCCAGTGAAATGAGGATAATGTGCTACAATCAAGCTTTATGGCGTTAATGCCAAATATCGCAAATGCGTCTAGTATGCCCGAATTATTCAGCAGAACAACACTAGTACAACAGCGTGCCACGCCAGCGCGATGAAATGAACGCAAAAGTTCATGTTTCTAAAAAAGAAAAAAGTCGAAAGTTTAACTGCAATTCAATCAGTTAATACCAATTAGATACTTTTGTTGCGGAGAACTAATATATATATATATATATATATGCAAGTATGTATTAGGTGTTGCGAACCTAATAACAAATTAGTTCAGTTGAGACCGAAGGTTAAACTAAAGATAGCATGAACGGAAAGTAGTAATCTCGACGCATCATCTCGTTTCGTACATCATGACCACCGGCGAGGAGCGATTGCCCTTTAACCACTATATATTTGGTCGAAGAATGTGGAATAATAGGACGGTTATTCTCGTAGACGAAATGCGTAAACCGTAATAGTGAAGCTAACATCATAGTCCCGACCGTGACTTCAACGCTAATCACACTATATACTTATATACGAGTCTCGTAAAGGATACCAATATCTATGGCTATTGTGTTAGTAACCGATACCAACATTATTGTACCGAAAAGGTACATGGTACTAAGACTAAGGGTTGCCGAGTCTGCCACATGGTACCATAGCGTTAGTACCATGTACCTTTTCGGTACAATAATGTTGGTATCGGGTACTAACACAATAGCCATAGTGTCAGTATCCTTTACAGACTCGGTGTATATTATATAGAGTGAGTTAGCGTTGAGGTCACATTGTCGAGACTTTATATGATGATAGCTTCATTACTGCAGGTTCACACATTCGTCTAGGAGATTGTACCGTCCTATTATCCCACATTCCTCACCCAAATATAAAGTGGTTAAAGGGCGTAATACCGGCTCCTAGTGAAGAGTCGCCAGTAAGCACGAAACGATTGTGCACGAGATTATACTTTCCGTTCATGCTGTCCTTGGTCTATCCCTCTGATTACAACAGAACTAATTTGTTACTAAGTTCATACCAATACCACGGCTTAATATGGGGTTTTTCACCAAACGCGTGTCCGAAGAAAAGGCGATTCGACTTTATCATTCTGAGGCGAGGCATATTCATCTGATTTTCACAAATACGTGAAGATATTATTTCTGTGTAAATATTTCTTTGGCCTAAGGAAAATGGTGCAAATGAATTATTACCTGAAACTATTCATAGTCAGTATCGGGTGACATTGGATTCGTATTTCAAAGGATGACAACAAAATTAATAGAGGCGACTCACTGAACTAATAAGTACGCAACGGTAAAATATAAACAGAAAAGCTTACTTCACTAGTGAAAAAAATTCAGTTATTTTAACTACGCGGATATTTACATAGGAATTATACAGGTCATTAATACCTACACATAAAATGACAGGCATATGTCTTCTAAAACTATGTGAATAATTGTTATCGTGTGTTCTGGATGCTCACACGCGTTCTTTTTCCAAACGCACTCATTATTTCAACGTGTTTGTTGATTTACCTAGTAACTTACAGTGCTTCAATTGCAAGCCACTTCATAAACCAACGTCAAACACTTTAATTATCTAACTAGTCGAACTTAAATTACCTTTAGATTAATGTGGTTGGAGGTGACCGGTTGAGAGGAAGGATTGATTTGAGCTCAGATACAAATTTAAAACTTTCAGTGACTACAACATTTACCTTAACAACTTACTGTAACTGCGAATGCTGGTATAGACCTATTGTCTATAAGTACATGTAGAGAGATATAGGATTCGTGTGTGTATGGTGATCTTAGCATAAATTATTTGTCCAAGTAACTCATCTAAAGAAAATTTATCAACCGCTTTTAAAACTATGTTTACCCGATAAGCAAACTACTGCGATTTCGCTGAGAATGGGTTTAACTAGAGATAGATATAGTGGTATAGATCTGCACCTTTATGTTACTTTACTTTACTTTACTGCGGCTGACTCCTTTTGGAGGATAAGCCGGCTCCATTGATTTCATGGAAGTTTAAAGAGGGATTTTATACATTTGTTGCATATACACTTCCTTAAACTGCAACATTAAGGTTTTATTTTTTTCATTCGTGGTTTCTACTGAATAAAACCTTTATGTTGCAGTTTAAGGAAGTGTATATGCAACAAATGTATAAAATCCCTCTTTAAACTTCCATAGTAAATTGTATTAATGTTAACAAACGTAAACGTGTCGACGATGAAAGAAACTTGTGCTATTTTATTGTGTATTTTATGTTGACTATTTGTTCACGAATGGTATCCGAGGAGGAATTTGTGAAAACGAATTATAATCATGAGAAGAATGCATAGGAGATTCGAGCACGATAGAACACGAGAATTAGGAAACCAGAAAATCTGAGATGCCTAAAGAAACATTTTCCTACAAAAACAAATGCGTAACAATATTTAAATATCTTTGTATTTAACCAGACGTCGAACAACAGCGAAACTAACGTTAGTCACACATTCTAACGCGTTTCGATCTTACTTGATCATCATCAAAGTACGAAAGTAAACTGACTAGCAAGGATTAAATGTCTAGTAGTCTCGCATATATTGTACTTGATAAGAAATATCTGCTGCACATTTTCTATACAGTCACGAATATTAACTTTTGAAGCTTTCAATATATATATATATATATATATATATATATATATGTATGTATGTATGTATATAAGTAATACAATTAAGCAATCAATGATTGCGCGGGTGGTGATAAAAATTCTTTAAATCAAGTTTGAGAGCTTGAACAAGCATATGTTATTTCTTCGAAACGAAATCTATATTAATAGCAGAGCCGGGAAAATTTATCTCGATCGAGTTAATTAACCAAGCAAAACGTTCACACGGCTGACATGAACGTATAACTTGTTGGTTGTGCAAAGTCAAATCTGAACAACTGCAGATAAACTGAACACTTACCGCCACGCTGTCAATGTGTAACTGGCATATAGTAGCAAGAAGCCCGGGGCGTTGTAACAGATGAATGGCAGAACAAATGCCCGAGTGAAGCAATCATACACAGCCTGGGCAATATCAACACTGAACTCATCCACGTCGAGCCAATTGCCACAGTCAGAAGTCTGCACCTTTTCACCGCTCTTCAAAGCGCACGCCTCTTTGTTGCAGTCGTTTGGCGCAGAACAGTCCACATGATTATTATACAAAGCAGTAGGCGCATAACGTTTTGCTAACCAGAACAAGAAACGGTCGCCTGAGGAGAGCAAAAAAGATACAGGGTAAAATGCTGGTTCAGGTAAATAAAAGTTAACAAATTTTGATGCCTACATTACGCACGCATAATCTGCAATCGCAAAATACATATAATAGAAATTCTAAAATAGTATCTTTGAACAATTTGAGTGATGTGGACACATAAATATAGCCTGAGCACTGTCCAAATGCCTGAATAAGTTGGTTTCAGAATATTGGCGGGAAAAAAACTTGGTCCCACAGCGAACTCATGCTATAAACAACCAGACAATGATTTAGTTCAATGCAGACGAACCTCTTAATATAAATCGATAAAAATAACGAAGTAGAACAGAAGTCCACATAAAATATGCTATAAAATCTACACACAGACTAACACAAGTCAATAATGTGTCATTAAACTATATTTCCACGTTACACGAAACCTGTTCAAAGCTTTGCGAATTAGGTCATCTTCAAACAAGGAAATAGTAATACAAGTTGAAACTGTTCTAAATGCGCAAAATCTTCATTGTTACCAGCAGATTATAGATGAATATTTAAAAGATTGATGGCGGATAAGGTAGAACAGACAACGGCCCGGAAAATGGTTTTGAACTTTGCGATGCACAGAAATGTAAACACCCCTAATAAATAGTTTAATAGTAAAACTTTACTTAAAACTCCATAACAATATATATATATATATATAAAAATTCATAGTATCCTACCAATATGCAAAGACAAAAAAGAAATTTTGTTGAATGAATGAACCGTTTGTTTTTCCATTTCTCATCAAGTATCTACAAATAAGCCTATTAAAAAGCAATGAAAGCATACAATTTCAACTGGGAGAGTATGAAATAAGGGAACAATCAATCATTTTCACGGTTTTTACAGCTATTTTAAAGAAAGAAAATAAATATTGAAATTATCATAAAAAGATATGTCTTATAGTTCTAGGTGATTTAGTACCAACATATATTAAAAACGCATGCTGAACCTATCACGAATACAAATCGACCAGCTTTCAATGGAAGCCTTATTGTTGTGTCGAAATTATGGAACTCATTCGTCAGATAAAATCGATATTGATTTTGAAGCACCATTTGGTTTAGTATTTGAACAGTCAATTTAGAAGCACTGAGTATAAAAATTGGTTTAATGTTACATCAGTTTATCAGGTTACATATTTTAAAATGCTTAAATGCGCAGAACAGCTTGCACTTACAGAGCAAAATTTTAAAGCGCTTAAAGATATCAACAGAAATGCAGACATCAAAATAATGCGTGCCGATAAATGAAATGGCATTTTTTTAAAAGAAAATTCACACAATATCGAAAATATGGAGAAAGTTTATAAAGTTAAACGAACACTGGTTGCACGGACGGTGATAACAATTATTATAATCAAGGTTGCTCCACCTAAAAGAGAAAAACTAACCGAGTTACACTACTTAGTATATGACTGAAAACTGTGTGTAGTGTGTAACAGGGTCGCTTAACTGTTAGTGAACCAGATTTCAAAGCAGACGTGCCCTGGTTCGAGCTCTGTTAGCGGCAATTTCTGGCCGGTACATGATGATTTCCCAATAAGGACGAAACGGTCTACTGGATGAATTGCCTTTTCTACACTATAAAATTCATAGTTTATACTGACATATGTAAATAATTAATGGGTCAGGTGCTTATATCAAGATCGCAACCCAGATTATAATGATAGATGGCGAACGTGTTTAGTGTCAATAGAATACTTTTGCGTGAGACAAACTAGAAAAATTTGAACGGAAGGTAATAAATGAAATTAAATTACTAACGGATGCCAGTTTAATTGAAGAGGCATTTACACAGAAGCTTAAATCAGTTGGATACTCTACACCAATAGTTTACAGAATACCAAAAACACAAAAAAATTATCCAATAGCAGTATCAATAGTTAATTTTCCGTTCCAGACCTTATACTGGAATAATTGCGCAAAATACCAGGTAATTATTCACTTGTTGATTCCTTTGTGTTTTTTTAAATGAATTAAAGATATAAATGTTAAAAATAAGATTTTAAGTGTCTTTTGATGTTACGTCTTTGTTTACAAATGTTCCAATTGAAGAAACTATTGACATTATAGCTCAGGCAGTGAATCACAACATATTACCATCTTCGCTATGCACGAAAGATATACAGTGTCGTTTTGTTATTAAGATCCACCATGAATTTCTAACGTCAAAGCCGCGTCCAGTCGCGCATGGTGTCGGCGGCCAAGTCACCACATTTTCACAAAAATACGAAACTATGCCACAGACGACTAATGTACTGCCCAGTTCGAACTGTGGTTTATTTTTATTGCGAAACTAACAAAAACAAACGTGAAAACATTTACAAAAGCGCTCTAAACCCTATTATAAGTGATATAAAGTTCCACGTTAAGTTTTTTTAGCAATCCTACGTCGAATATCGATTGCTTATTATTTAAATCAAAGTTGCGAGATTAATGAAATTCCCAGTTTCATTCTTTGTATATACATTTGTCAAAATAAATTAAGCCATGTATAATGTTGAAAAGACAATTCATCCAGTATGAACGGAAAGTATAATCTCATGCACATTCGTTTCGTGCTTACTGGCGACTGATCAGTAGGAGCCGGTACTACGCCCTTTAACCACTATATATTTTGTCAAAGAATGTGGAATAATGGGTCAGGTTTTTATATCAAAATCAATAGTTGACTTTATTTATACTATATTTGATGAAATAATTGTTTTGTTTACGAAACAATTCATTGAGTAATTTGATAAATGAAATTAAAATAACTTAATTTCTGGTTTACAAAATTTCGTATGACCAATATAGTAAATTTAACATATTAATAGAAGACGATTTTTTCTTTTTAATTTATTTTGCTGAGTATAACTGATTATCAAAGTAATTCAGGGACTGATCAAATTCCTGATCAAATCTTTACAACGTAAGACTATTTTAACTTAAAAATCCTGCTACTGTTAGTAGAATACAAAAAATGATTAAAACCTAACAATGGTAAACCCGATGCTGAATCTCAGTCGCATATCAGTTCTTTAGGTCAGTTTTCGGGCTTGATATAAACACTAATCCAATTGTATTCAACCAGTCGCACAACAAAGCAAAACTAGCGTCAGTTTATTTGTGCGATTGGTTAAATACAAGTGGATCGGTTTTTATATCAAGCCCGAAAACTTGATTTAAAGAACTGTTACCATCACTTGTGCAATTAATGATTGTCTTATTATGTAAGTCACTTTTATCTTGAATCTTTATAGAAAAAGCTTTTTAAGAAATGGATAAAACGGGAAACGACGAATATATCGCACGAATTGGGAAATACGGGGCCCAAGCAATATAAAAGATTAAAGTATAAAATATATTTTTCTAGAAAACAGATAAGAACATACCAATGGGCACGGTATCCTGGTAAAATAATATATCATGATTATAAATGTGCCTTGCAAAAAATAATCGAAAATTTACAGCACTTAAGAAATGCACTGCTTAAAAGCAACCATTAAAATTGAATTTAATTCCGCAGTTTTTATGTGCGGATAACTGATAGCACTCGTAAGTCGGTAAAATTTTAATTCCCTTACATTTCCAGGTGCACAGATTGTGTTTGGCATTGATTGACGGGTTATCACTTGTCCCGTCACTCTGAAGCCGTCTATTAGCTGCTTGTCTGAAAATGGCGTTGACACCAGATGTTCCGATTTTTTTCCAAATTTTCAGGACTTCATTTCCAGTCACATCTTCAGGGTTCGTGACAAATATAGGTATTGTTTCAACCCTGAATATGGGACTGGAAATGAAGTCCCGAAAATTTGGAAAAAATCGTAATATCTGGTTCTAACGTCATTTTCAAACAAGCAGCTGATGGACGGCTTCAGAGTGACGGGACAAGTAAGAACTCATCAATAAATTAAAAAACCAAGCTGTGTACCTGGAAATGTAAAGGAATCAATATTTTACCGATCTACGAGTTCGATCAATTGTCCCGCACAAGCAAATTGCGGAATAAAATTCAATAATGACAGCGCTGAGCAACATTGAAACCATTTAAATTGACAAAATCTTGGACTGTTAAATTACAAGGAGTTGATCCTTTGCATTTTCTTTCAATATACATTTTGTTGTCGAATATATTCTTCTCCTTTGATGCACTTGAATTCTGCACACCCTTTAAATTTTTAAACACACTCCTTTTTTCGGTACAGCTTCACAGCTTTCTTAAAGTGGCATGTGTCTAATGTGTTTCCAAAATATATTCCACAATATTCTGTTACCAACGTAGTTGCTTTGAGCACCCGTAGCTCATAGGATTAAAATTATTCTGAATAAATATAAATTTGGATAAATATTAGTTAGGCAGGCGATCTAGATGCAAACATCAATCACATCATTTACACAAATTTGTCAGTATAAACTAAGCATTGCGTAATGTAGAAAAGGCAATTCATGCAGTAGACAGGTTTCGTCCTTATTGCGAACTCATCACGTACTGCCCAGAAGGATAAACGGTAGGCATAATCTGATGTGCACATTCGTTTTGTGTCCGTTCTTTAACGACATAACTGGATGGTTAGAAATAATTTAAGGTCGAAGAGGCGTCAAATAGGCACCAGCTAGAGGAAATCCTAAATAACACATAAGTTGGTATGTAACTGAAAACTGCGTGCGGTGTGCAGCAGAGATGGAGACTCAGAAACAAATATGCCATGATGCGATTCGCAGTCGCGGTAAATTCTGGTAAGAACTGCACGAGTTCTCAATACGATGAAACCGGTCCACTTGATGAATTTCCTTTGATAAATTAAGCAACGTTAGATTAATTCTGACTATATATATATATATATATATATATATATATATATATATATATATATATATATATTTGATGTGTGTGTTTTAGAAACTAAGGCCGGAACAGAAATAGAAGAAATAATTTTGTGCATAAGGATTTTGTTTATTTATTTCCTTTGTGGAATCACGTGATTTTCTACATTATTCATCGGCAAAGTTTCATTAATCATAATTTTCTACCCAAATTCCTTTGAATAGTGTGAGAACCCGGTTTCCTTCAAGCGTTTTAAAAGTATGCCCAAGTCATTTTAGCATATTAAGGAATAGGAATTATAGTTTGTTCATGGTCAACTTTTGTGCATGTATGAACGCGTGGAAATATTTTTTGACAGCTCATTGGAGTATTCGCCTTAACCTGATATATACTATATACGATTCAGTCCCTTGCATTGATTTATTGACTATTTGTCTACTTCCACTAATTTGACATTTCATCTGCAGTTCAATCCTATTGTGCAATTGTTGGTATGTCTTACTTGTGTCTGTCTGTTTTCCACTCGACCGCTACCACAATTATACTCTCAATTTGTTGTGCGCGGCTTACATAAGACAACATTGCGTGCATAATCGGGTAAGGATTACTTTGCTTACATAAGTAAATTTCTATGACTTGATCGGTGTACGTCCGCTGATAAAGATAGAGATCAATTTTATTATAATTTTAAACCAATTATCTATCCAAGTCCAACTTTTGACACATTGTTTTCTTTGCGATAACTTTCGAATTTGTAACTGTACCATTGGCTGCAAATAAGGTCGCATTATTTTCCTTTCGTCCCGAGTAAAATTCGTGCGCAAGTCATGAGGATACTACTGAGAATGACATCATTATATTTCTTCTTCTTGGTTGTGTTTCTGATCCGGCCGGATTTTGTGATGATGTTCTCATTATCGCCATCTACTCATTTCTATTCACCTTGTGCCAATTAAACTGAATATTGTGTGAGTGAAATCCTTATACGTTGGTAGCCGGCTCCTATTATTGAATAACAAGTGCCTTATACATCATCATTAGTTGTTCTGACTTTGCGGTATAAAATATTGAAAAATTTGTTTATCTGCTTTGTGGCTTGTATAATTTGGAAATTCTTAGAAGAAACGAGCACAGTAAATACTAACATGAAATTCACAACGGAGAAAGAGTTGAATAACACATTTGCTTACTGGATGGACGTCTTGCTCGAGCTCTGCACAAGAAATGAACATGTACGGTCTAACAGATTTATTTTTAAAGCTGTGTACCCAAGATATACGAGCGTAACCTGGAGAACAATCCGGCCATCCGTATATAGAAGATTCGTTCTGAACATAAAATGGAGAGTTCACTAACTAAAAGAGGCATTGCACAAAAACTCATACACAGCGCTTTGTTAATATTGACATGAAATCCAGATAACGTCCAACAACAGACAATAAGAAAAACAAGGTTTATCGAGACTCGCCACATCGAGGGGAAATACCGGTAGCACTCATAATTCCACTCACTAATTGGCTACAAATATAAAAGTAGTTGTAGCAGCAGTTCAATAGACAGATCAAAAAGACAGTTGGCGAGCTGCATCAATCAACATTTTCTCTAACATCTCAAAGGAGAGGTCTAGTACCGGCAGGGAAAACAGCTATAATATATCACATAATCAAAACTAGCAAAAAGTTAATGAAACAAAATTTTTCAGTACTTTATAAGGCAAAGTCAGACTTACGGCCGGTTCTCAACGAATAGATATCTTAATCACACGATATTGAATTTAACTGGCTCAAGAATAATAGAAATGAAACGATGGCAGTAATTAACAAATCAGCACAAAGTGCATTTAGATCTGGAACTAAACGAAGATGGAAACAAATAAGAATGTCATTATCAGCAGTATCCTCATCACACGTACAGGAATGTGTCTGCGAAAGAAAAGAATATAATGCCACATTATTTGCTGCTGCTGGTATGGCTACAAATCCGGAAGCCTTCGCCAGTCAATGTTATCGAAAAGAAAACGATGTGTCAGATGTTAGAAATAAACAAATAATTGGTTTAAAATAATAATGATAATAATAAATGATCGGTATCCTATATCAGCGAACGTACACCGACTAATAAAAAGTTACTAATATTAGCGAAGTCATCTTTACCAGGTGCTACACACAACACAGTCCTACGTAATCTGCACACAACAAATTGAGATAATAATTGCGTAACGGTCGAGGGGAAAAAAGGTAGACACAATTAAGACACGAAAAATTGCGCAAGAGGGTTGAACTACAGATGGAATGTAAAATTAGTAAAAGTATACACGCAGTCAATAAATCAATGCAGGTGACTGCAACGGATGTAGGATGTGCCAGGTTAAAGCGAATACTTCAATGAGCTATGACAAAAGGTGTGGCCACCCACACATAAACGCATATAATTTGCCCATGAACAGGCTATAATTCCAATATCAAAATTTGTTGAAAAGATCCCTGATTTACTTCTAAAACACTTGAACGAAACCACGATTTACAGTCCCGATAGAAAAACTATAATTCATTAGACTGCGCTGATAAAAATATGCAGAAAATAACGTGTTTTCACAAAGTAAACAAAAATAGATAAAAGCCTTAAACACAACAATTATTTTTCTATACCTTTCCGACCTTTGGATTATATACATATATATATATATATATATATATATATATATATATATATATACCATCACCTACGAAATCAATGCTTGTTTAATCGTATTACCTATATATATGTGTGTGTCATCATCATCATCATCATCATCATCATCATCCTGTCCAGCCATACAAAAGTCAAAAGTGACTAATGTTTCACTGCCATATAATCATAAGGAGTGAAAAAAAGTATATAAGTTAATTTAAATAAATTGCTGATGTCGTCTTGCCCGTATGCTAACTTGGCCATAGTGGTGTTGAGGAGAGGTTTAGTTTGCCTCATTTCTGTGAGTTATCCTGATAAATTTACTCGTAGTAGCAATGCATTCCTTCTTTCTCTGTCTCTGTCTCTCTCCTAAATTTCACTAATAATTTGTCTAAAGCTGCAAAAAGTCAACGTTCGTGACTGCATAGATTGCGCACCCGACATTTCCAGTCAAGTACAATGTATGCGAGACTTCTAGAGATGAGAGCCGCATAACTAAATTTTCTTACCATATAGATAAATTGCAATTTGATTCTCGCTGGTCAGTTTGCCGTCGTACTCTGATGATTATCATGGAAGGTCGAAACGCGTCAATACGTGTGACTAACTGTGGATTTGGCTGTTCAGCAGACATACCCGGTTGGAGCTCTGTCCGCAGTAAATTCTGGACAGTACGTGGTGACTACTCAATATGAGCGAAACCGGTCTGCTGAATGAATTGCCTTAACCACATTATACAAAACTTAATTTATACTGACAAATGTGTGGACATAATGGGCCAGGTGTTTATATCAAGATCGCAACCTTGATAAAAAGTAATTGTTTTCACCGCCCGCGCAACCAATGTTTGTTTACTTCATTGTTACTTGTTCAGCTGCTATTAAGAAATAAATAACTGAACTTACGTAAGCAAATAAATTTTGTCAAATGACGTGAAAAGCCATACTCTTAAACATCCACATTGATAGAAAAAAAAATTACTTGATATAATATAATTTTAAATATAATTCGTATTTCAATTCTCCCAAACTCTATCTTACAGCTTGGCAGTGCGAAAGCACCTAAGACTGAAGACTCTTTAACAAATGGTCTATTCATTGTATGATTAATATTGGCCAAGGAGAAGCAGACTTACCGAGGGTTGTACGCAGAAGGCGGAATTCCGTTCCCGACACACTTCTGTCGAGAAGTTGTTTGGGATAAGATTGAGTTGTTGTCTTATTAATCCATCTCAGTGCACGAACTCGCGAGTAGACGGCCCGCAAAAATAACGGTCTTACTTGTGATCGAGTAAGTCGAGACAGCTGAATTAGGACAAACATATATATGCACAGAGAATTAAATGCAATTTTCTCTTAGATGACAAAAATTAAATTCAAATGCAAATATGAACAACTGAAAAGCCTTTAATTAAAGATGTCTAAAATCAAAACGGTAATGAGAAGAATACTGCTTTCATGCACTAGAGATAGGTAAGCGATTAAAAATTTCAAATCTTTATCTGTCGACTGTCTGTGACAAGAGGACCTTCTAATGAAATCCATCAAGGAATTCAGCCTAAGCAAATAGTGCACTCAACTATGGATTTTCGTAAGCGCTATAAAAAAGCAAATACTAAAAAATAATAACAGTGCTTGGCCATAAATATTCTTCGCTGTGAAGATATTACAAAGATGTGCATTTACGAAGTAACCAGGAAAAACGACTTAACAAAGTAGTGTATAAAGTACAAGGAGGATATGCCAAAGTAGAAAAAATAATTGTAGACATTATTACGCATGTGCTCAGTGTTTACTTCCTATACATCAGTAGGAGCCGGCACTACACTCCAAGCACTATTTGCATTTGGTCGCGGAAATTTCGGCGATTTGACGAGCAGGTCTATAGACCTACGTGCATTGAAACAGTAAAAGATTTAAATTCACCTGTCTGCATTCATGGCGAGAAATAAAATTTATAACAAAATAAACACAGTATGCATCGACGTTGGAAAAGGTAACAACTTTATGCAATTGGCGACATTATCAAAATTGAATAATCCGGGCAGAATCGACCTTAGCTATCCCACATGTGTAGTAATCATGATTTAGTTTAGTTAAAGATATTATACGTTTATGCATTGTACTACAAAGAAATAAAAAATACACAAATATGTATGCATTTCTCAGGTAGAGTGTATTTTAAATGATATTGATTAAATGGATATGGCGAGAACACAGAACGGTTATCAAGATTTAGTAAACCATAATATTCTTTACTAAAGTCACAAATTCAAAGTTGCAATACATAACACGCATGTAACTGAAAACTATGTGAAAGGAAGAATAGCATTTTATAAATAGACATTTGAATGTGTAAAGCATGGCACAAGCATATTTAAAGCGCCAAGCGTATCACTCTCGTGTAGAGAAGCCAACGAATCTAGAAGAATGTGAGTCAGACGAAAGTCGAGGAAGTGCGTCAACCAGAGGAATAAATAAAAAGAGAAGATTTCATCGGAATTACTTGCCAAATTCCCTATAACGCGTTAGCGTATAAATATTACAATTTCTTGCCAGGATTTGTTTAAATTAGAATATTCCACTTAAAGAACAGAACTCAAACTAGATATCGCGATCTCATTATTACAATACTGCCGCTAATTGAATATAGGCTTGGGAAATTGTATTCTGATATCATGGTTCGATCGTCTTTTAACAGTTGTTGTTGTTGCAATTATCTAAGCAATGTATAGGCCCATAAATATAACCAT
Organism: Eudiplozoon nipponicum; assembly: GCA_029291075.1. NCBI lineage: Eukaryota > Metazoa > Platyhelminthes > Monogenea > Mazocraeidea > Diplozoidae > Eudiplozoon > Eudiplozoon nipponicum. The sequence goes on from JAQBSW010007973.1 coordinate 21,727, forward strand.
CGTAGAGACTAATGTTTGTCCTAATTGGTTGGTATTTAAATACATTAACAAAATTTCAATACTACGTGTGAAAACTATGAAAACCAAGTCCTTAGCACGGTTATGCGTGACCGATAGCTGGTTTCTGTCTAGATCGCATTGGATGAGTTGCAATAGTGAAGTAAACGTGCCCCGGTTCGAGCCTCGGACGCGTAAAATCTGGCAAGTACTTGATGAGTGTACAGTAAGGCCGAAACCGGTTAACTTGATGAATTTCATTTGCTTTCCAACACAATGTCTAGGTCATATTGACAATATATAAATAAAATAACTCTGCTAAAATACTTCATTTTAATAGCACACCTCTTGGTGGCATAATCGTTGCTGTATATTCAAAATCCGGAGTCGGCCAGTTGGAACCTTAAATCGCAAGTGATGCCATATAAATACCACCTGAAGAATAGGTTGTACAAGAAATATAATTTGGTATATAATTAAAAATTGCAGGCAGTGAGTGGCTTGGATGGCGCATTGGATGAAATGCAACATTAAAGTAAAAGTACCCTAGTTCGAGCCTCGATTAATGCAATTCTAGCAAGGACTTCACTACAGTCTAATAAGGATGAAACCCGTCTACATGATAGACTGCATGACATTTTATGCAATGTTTAATTTATACTGACCATTTGCTAACAAGTGTATTAGAGGCACATAGAGCCTTAACATTTGGAGAAAAACAGGTCCTTCCACGTCCGATTATATTCAAAGGTGTATTGAACATCAACACCAATACAATTAATTTTACTTCGGATGCTGTATAGCACAAAACTACGTCCTGGCAAGCATGCTAAAGCGCTTTTCCTATTAGTTATCAACATTACACAAAGAACAACCGACTGAAAAATATATAAAGGTATATATATATATATATATATATATATATAGAGAGAGAGAGAGAGAGAGAGAGAGAGAGAAGAGTTGAGTTGCTGTACTCTCTTTTACTCTCATCCATACGATACGTCACTGCGAAATCAACAACACAGTTCGTATGATGGCATGAATCAAACGTTTTAGAAGAGGGGAGATTGGAAATATTGTTGAATCTCATCGATTTGCGTTCCCGGGTTGTCGCTTTGCTCTATCAGTTTCGCAAAGATCCGATCGTTCTCAATTTCCAAGTACACATCGAGTATGTCGTCTTAGTGGCTGAGTGCGAATACTAACCACGGAAAATGAGGCACGGTCTACTCTTCGTTGACTGGCAATGTTTCGGTACGGTATGTCTCGTACCATCCTCAGGCCTCTAATCACACATAAACAGTACAATGCTCACAATCCACAGTTGCTTAAATCTGCTATTTTGAGCATTTTGCTGTGTATGTGTGATAAAAGGCCTGAGTATGGTACGGGAAATATCGTACCGAAAAGTTGCCAGTCAACGGAGATTGGATCATACCTCATCCAGTGGTCAGTACAAACAATGTTGAAGCCTTCAGAAGAAATGGACGAATATGCACTCAGCCACTAAGAAGGCAAACTCGATGCGTACTTGGAAATGGGGACTAATCGGATCTTTGCAAAACTGACAGTACAAAGCGAAAACTCGCGAACGCAAATCGCGGAGATTCAGCATTTGAAGCTCTCACTGCGCAACCATTCAAGAAATAGATTGGAAATATGCTTTAAACAAATAAAAAGTAGTTGCAATTAGAAGGATGACAGAAATGTGCTCTAAATTTAAGCAACTTACAAGGAGGGCCCAGACGCCTGTCAGAAAGAACAGATAGTAGCCGGGATAAAGACCATGCCAAAAGGCACTAAGGAAAAAGATCTTGGCCATTTGCCAGGCAGTAACAGTACTACGTTGCTTTCCTTTCGGCGAGCTCGCTTGATGCTTCGCCTCGGAGGATTCATTTCGACCAATGTTAACTAAATCACCATTTATCTGTTCAGCATCACCTTCCGATTTGGATAGCGTATCTGCATTATCATTTTGAAGCTTGTCAGCAGAATTTTCAACGTTTTCTCTCGACTGAAGCTCACATGTACGTTTCTTACATCGCGCCATCTGTTTAATTGATAGCTTTTTGACAAAAACGGCACAGTTCATCAAAAGAGTTTAAACATTTAATTATTTAGAAAAAATGGTCAAATTAATTAAGCAATAAAATATGCAACAGAAATTGAATCATTTCAGTACAATGCAGTTCATCAACCAAACAATTTCACAATTGTGATGTTATATGCCCCGTCAAATAACATGTTTCATAACATAGTAGATAACTGACATTAAGTTTTTAATAATAATTAAGTATTTTTCTTTAAAATTGACTGACAGATATAACTAAACGGAAATGCTAAGACCAAATGCCTTAACATCACCAGTGGAACTAGACAAATAACAATTATTATAAGAACAGAAAACAATTACACATATTGGTATATATAATATATATATATATATATATATATATATATATATATATGACACCGATTACCCAAGTAAACAGAATGACGAAATATCGAAGCAGCCAGAAAAGCCGATACCAGAGGCGCATAAATAAGAACCATTTGCGTGTGCAAACATTCGCTAAACCAAAATGCCTAGATTATATTCAAATTCCAGTTTCTACGTCTGACTTCATACTCACCAACCAGAAAGGTGATTCCGACTTGATAATCTTGCTCTCTTTAAATAGATTAATTATCCTTTAATTTGAATTTACGAACTTGGGATAAACACCAATACCGTTGTATTTAATCAGTCAAACACCATAGATAAACAATCGCCAATCTCCAGTACTGAAACGCTTCAACAGTCTATGTTCACCATCAGAACACGACTGGTTAAATGAAATGTGATTGGTATATATATCAAGTTTGCAAACTTGATTTAAATAAATGCTATCGTCACACACGCAACCAAAATTTTATTCGACTAGTTATTGCTGGTTAATTAGCACACACAAATGATATCTGATATTGAACTGAAAAAGTATTCATTCTTCTGTAAAACCATGGATTTAGAAAGCATTACCTACACATGAGAGCGGATTTGTATTCAAGGCAAACCGGAGCAGATGACACACCTACCGGCAATAGATCGCTGCTAAAATAAGATTATTTAAATATATCATAACTTACTTGTAATTTCTAAATATATACGCAGTAAAAAAACATCCAAAAGTATAATTTACCACATACAATCACAAATACAAAGAGACTTTGAAATTATAGTCAAAGCGGTAGAACAGGACATATTACCATCGCCGGTCCAGGTCACACTATACGCAAGCTTACCTTATTATGCACGAAAGACGTACGTTTTGGTTTTAACGGAAGCATCTAAAAACAGACTGATGGTGTGGCAATGGGGGCTCCTTATCTCCAATGTTGGCTGAGATTTTTCTAGGGCACCTAGAGAACACATAATTAAAGAGTGGCATACGTAAATGTGCTCAATATATACTGTACGTTGATGATATATTTCTTGTCCTTAAGAACAGGTCGCAATCACGAACACTGCTTCAAAGTTTCAACAAAGCAAATAAGAATATCGGCTTCACGTCAGAGCACGAGAAAGATGATTGTCTGCCTTTCCTAGATGTACTATTAAAGAAAGGAACTAATGGAAAATTAGACAGAACAGTTTACCATAAATCAGAATGGTCTGCACAGTATTTGCATTACAGCAGTTTTGTGCCATTTCAATATAAATAATCAACAGTTCGTAGTTGCTTTTCAAGAATTGACAGGTTGGTTAGTCAAGATTCAAAAGAAAATTAATATAATAAAGCAATTAACGATTTAATGTCTAATGGCTATCCCGGACAATTAATTGAATCAATTATTGAAAGGGGAATTGAACAGAAACAGACTATTATGGGCCAGAAAAGAAAGCAGTCTACCTATACATCCCATTTAAGGGGGATGCAGTTTCCAGAATGGCACAAAAGAAAGATGAAGCAGCATTAACACGCACATAATTAATGCAGCTAAACTACGAGTTTTATTAAGGGTAACACACTTTCCTTTACCAGCAATCAAAGAGAAACAGACATTAATGTCGATATCAGATATTATTTACCAATATACATGCGCAAGTAGTCGATCAACCTACGAAGGCCGATCGACCAGACGGTTAATTACTCGAAAGAGAGAACATTGTAACTCAAACTCCTGTTTTAAATCAAATGGTGAATAAACGTCTGCTATTGCGCAACACATCATCCAAACATCGCACGTATGTTCTCCAGACGTAGCATTTAAAATAATTACTGGTATACAATAACAAAAGGGAGCTAGCCACATACGAAGCCTTATGGATAAACAAATTGCAGCCGGATTTATGCAAGCAGAAGAAGCATTTACAGGCATTGAGCTTGAACTGGATGTGACGCACGCAATTGATTGGTTTCTGTATTTTCGCACTCTCTCTTTATGTTCACATATTTCTATCTTGTTTTGCTTTCCAATTTATGTATAAAGATGTGTTCATTAGTAGATATTGAGGAGATAATGAGAAAGAAATGTTTCTTGTATCTGATAAAATTTCTTTTGTTTTGCACATAGGAAGGATACAATGAATTTTATTAAAGATCGCATTTCAAAAGAAGACTTCAGTCTTCTGCACATGTGACTTTTTGAGGGCATGCTACAATGATATTTGGTAAACCAGGCTTCTCCACTAGGCCATGAAAGAATAATCAAATGTACTAAAGAGTCTAATGTAAATATAATGGAATTAATTCCAAGCAATATAATGAAATTAATGTCTTCCGACCCTTAAACTTTTTACAACATGAAACGATGGCAAACATTGCTTAAACTGGTAGCACACATATAACTTTTTTTTTCTCATGATATATATGACTAAATTTCATTATCACTCACTATAGTTCGTAATAGCGTGGTGGTGGAACGAGTTTTTGTTGCGTTCGTCCGGCCGAAGTAAACAACCTAGTGTTCTTTTACAGCACACGTGCTATCGCTAATACTTAGGGTTATGATGCAGTGAAGCATTGATTCTTTGGTGCTGATGCATTGCTGTGATGACTGTCCGTCTTTTAAGCAAAATATTTTCTAAAACAAAATTGCGACTTTGAGATAAAACCAAACCCGGTGTATCGAACCAGTCGTGAAACATGGCAAAACTATTGTCAGTCACACGTCCTGATGCGTTTAGACCTTCTTAGGTTATCATCATAGCACAGCGAAAAATTGAATAATGAGGATCAAGCCGCGATATATATATATATATATATATATATATATATAAATTAGGCTTGAATAGAAGTAATATCTGCAGCACCTCTACGTGGTCACAGGCATAACAAATTTGCGGCCTTCGCAACAAATATAAATTACACAATTGAAAAATCAATAACTACATGGATGATGAGTACATTGTTGAAAGCAAGTTTGCAAAAATTGAATGTAAACCAATCACATTATATCTAACCAGTCACACAACATCGAAATAACTGTTGCGTTGAGAAAATCTATAGGCTTTAAAAGAAAAACTATCATTTAGAAAATTCTGCATCATTCTTCCTAGGCAAACGTGGCGTATATGAGCTTCGCTTACATCGAATAGGCCATTTCGGCGATTTCGTTCTCTTTTCCATCTGAATTTAGTCTAAATGCTCGATGGCCCATATTTTTAGTAATCGACTAATTTCATCTACATGGAAATAAATCACTAAAGTTAGACTGTTCGATGATAGGTAGTGGCAGTTCTTTTCGAACGAAATATCAATTGTCACATTTCACAATAGCAAAAACAAGATGATTTATTGAAGCGTACAAATATGTTAAAAGAGTCCAAGTAGAAAAATATCGATTTACTCTTAAAATGCGTAGATGAAAACCACAAATTCTATTCCCTATACCTAGAAGTTATTTTAAAGTACTCTTCAGCAAGTGTATGTAGGTCTGTCAATGTTAGCTAGCTGAGCATTACTTCACACACGTCATTGGATTGGCAATGGGAAACCATTTCGAAGTCTACCAGCATATTTTGGATAAGTACTGTCTGAAAAGGTAACCGTTAATTGCAAACTACTTCAACTGATTTCTAAGACATGTCGATTATTTCATCATACGTAGCCGGGCTGTAGAAAACTAAACTGTTTAAGATTTTAATAACGATTAATAACGCAGTGTTTTTTTCTTCAATTTAGTAATACTTAACCAAGAAGATGCCAGCTGAAAAAGCCGACTTGGGCTGAACAGTACATCCACATATTCAGTTCGCCCAATAGAAAAAAGTTAGTTTCTTCGTAGGAATTGTGATGCCAGGAGTCAGCAATTTTAAAATAACTTTAATATCAGACGTGTATAATCGAAGAATGTGAGGTATAAACGAAAACTAAATAAAAGCAGTGAAGCTGAACTCACCCATATGAACCATATATGCAAATTTACTGCTTAAAAAGGATGCGTCAATTACTAGACAAATAAAAAAACAATGACTACTCGAATTTCTATTACATAAATTAATTTTTGTTTTGAACATAAACGCAAGCTAAGCGTAAATGCACAGAATCAACTCCATTTACTAAACAAAACTGGCATTTCTATATCAGCCCAAAACGTTTTTCAATAACTCACAAAACCACGAGAATTCCGCGTTTTTCAAAGCATGAAACAGTAGGTAAATGCGCATCACGGAAGTTGTCAGTTGCAACATCAATTCTTTGCAGACAAGCAATAAATAAAACTAGACAGAATTTCTGCTTTTGTGCACACCTCTGCATGTGTGTTTTGCTTACAGTTTATATAATATGTATAATATATAGAATGTATATAAAATTTATAATGTGAATAAGCAATTAGGTTTAATCTCCCATCACTGGTCTAAATTTTCTTTATAAAAAATATTTCAAAAAAAAGTGAACTTGTTAATATATTGACTTTTGAATCCAGCGATACACACATACCTTTATAATAAAGCCCTAACATACCACATATTTCTAAATTTACACCACTTTTAAACACAGGCAACAACATGATTGCGTATAAGAAAAATGCGATTTAATATAATCGCTTCGAAAGACATAACCAGCCAATAAACATAAATAATTAAATAAAACTACTTACTCTATATTAAATTGTTCTTCGCGCAGCATAAAAACGGTCGTGCCATATGCTGAGTTCTACAGAATACGTAGATGATTGGAAGTTAATGAAAGTTATCAGGGCATTGTGAGGTAATGTGCACACGACAAGAAAGCTGTATTTCTGACGCTGCCTTGCCTTAATGGTGTTGTGTGGAGGTTTAGCTGGCCTCATATATCTTTTTTATCTAGGAAAATATGCCCATGTAATCTAGATCCTCACCTTCATAATTCACTCTGCTTTAATTTGTTTGTCTACATTATTATAAATTATTTTCCATATTATTATATGACAGTGATACATTATATACTAATGACTTTTGTATTAGTACGCATGATGATGATGATGATGATGATGATCCTCATATGGGGATCTAACGCAGGAAAGCGATTTATCCGATAAGTAGGAAGGAATAATAACTACGCATACTAATAAGAACCTTTCTTAAGAAGACTGAAACTTAGAATATTTAATTCAAGTTCTTTTAATGCTTAGTTCACTTCCATATTTCATCGGAATAAATCGTCAAAACTCGGCCTCACATAAACAAGCTTCATCGATAGCTAGAAAGAGGGTGACTAACGACGCGATCTGATTTGTAATGGAGCACAACACATGTCAAAAAATGTGTGAAGAAATTTAATTTGCCTTCGTGGCTTCTCTATGAGATGCTAAAACTGAAGTGTAGTTTATATATTAACTAAGCAGACATGGGTTGCACGGGCAGTGATAAAATTTATTTAAATCAATGTTGCAATATTGTTGTAAACACTAATCGTTATATGCGGACATCTCCCAGTATAAACTAAGCATTGAATAATGCAGAGAAGGCAATTCTTTCAGAAGACCGGTTTCGTCTTCATTGGGAACTTCACGTAATGCCAAGAATCTAGTGCGGACAAGGCTCGAATCTGGGCACGTCTGCTACGGATCTGTTGTTCTAACCATTGAGCCGCTCAGCAGGGTGGCTCGTGCCAGAAAGATGACTAATGCGAGAATAATTTAGCCAGATATCCTGTATCCACTCCGCTAACCAGTGTTGCAGCAAAATATTTATCTGAATGTAGGTATAAACTACTGCTTGGCTTACGTTAGCATTTGTGCAGTCATAAACGGAAAAACGTGCAAAACGTAGATGAACTCAGCCGATTATGCAGCATGCAATGAGGCATTTGACCCTTTCTCGCGTTGAAAGCAAAATCGCTGAGATTCTGATCCTAGAGAAAAAACGTGACTGTTTAGAATGAAAACAAATTAACTCATTTTCAGACGCTACAGAACTGCCTAGTCTCCTTCTCTAACCAACTAATCTAGCTCCTTCTCAACTCCCCCTATAACGATCTAAAAACCGAGAAGGAATCATGCACTGATAATCTCATTGTTGTAGAAAGTGCTGAGTAGAGACAATGCCCTAATCTAACCATGAAGCCTAATGTTTCAGGGGCAAATCTCGAAGGCGACAACGCCCCAACGGCTCTATTAAGGGCTGATATGAATGAAAATGACTTGCCTTGCAGAAACGCGACTGAAGAAGCTGAAAGATCACGAGAACTCTGGAGGCAGCAACTGAACCATATGGATTACAAATAAATAATTAATCAGTGTGTAGATTCATTTTACAAACAGGCTGCGCCTTTTACGAGAAAACTGTTATAAATAAAAATGTTTGTATGAAGAAAGTCGATCATCTAAATGTATTCTGATTTCTCTTTAGAACTCAATCGTATGTTAGTGGAACAGATGAATAACTTAATCGAAGAGTTTGGAAAAATTGGATGTAGTCCAGATGAAAGGATTATCATTAGCACACAAGGGTGAACATAATACCAATTACAAAACAATACATTTTTATAACGCAAAAGGGCACAAAAAGTCGAAACGAAATACACATACACATGCATGCACAGGTATATAGACTGGGTAAGAATTAATGCAAATAGACAGACGATTAGAAGTATGAAGAGGATGGGCGACAAAATGAGAGGGAGCTTTAAATATGCTAAAAAAGCTTCAATTCCACTTTTTGCCGTTCCGAAGGAGCCTCAATACCAGGCAAGTTCAGTCGGATGAAAATAATTTAAATAGGAACGAATAGTAACACTTCACTCGTTTACGCCTGTTCACTGCTATGATGCTGGATAAATTAAAACAGAGTAAGGCAATAAACGTATAAGTAGAGCCTCGCTTACATAACCGCAGAGTATGACGCACATTAGGCCAACGAACGGTATTGCCACGGTATCTCCTGCATAGCTTACAGCGATAAGTATCCCGAATAAGGCAAGCAACATCAACTTGTCGAAAGTCGAAACGTAACGTGGAGAAGGCTTTGGTAGAGAATTAAGACCCCGCTGACAATTTGACTCACCATCGCAGTGGCTTTGCAGTTGCTCTGCCGTATCCAATGGTGTATTTCGTTTCTGCGAAACAAGGAAAAAAATCATAGCCACCAGATATTAAAAATGTAAATAATTAACAAAGCATAAATGTCGAATTCGGATGCTTACAAATGAAGCACTGTTTGCGAGGTCAAATTTGGCTTGTGGTTAAAAAAAGAGCAATGCTGCTGAGAAATCTGGGATATATAACAAAAATTCTTGTTTATTGTCAGTAAAGCATAATTTGACTTTTCACATGACATCAATAACTCACGCACAGGAAAAATGTGCGCCATCCATTTCGACTAGTCAGGAATCAGTACATTCAGCAAATATTTTCTTCATAGAATCCTTTAGATGAGCAAAAAGTGGGGAAAAAATTGTATCGGAAACAAGAATGGTTCCTTTGACATATTGTTCTTAATTATTAAAGAGACAAGTCAAAAGAAATAGACGTATTCGGGACCCAGAAAAGAAAGCAGATTACTTGAACATCCTATTTACAGGGCATCCAGTTTCTCGCACAGCACAAAAGAAAATTGAGGCGCATTAATACGCACATTCACACTCTCTCCACGTTTGCATTATATGTTTCGCTTGATTTATATATATAATATATATATATATATATATATATATATATATATATATATATATATATATATTCATTTGTAGGTACTTGAAGACTACAAAAAAAGAAACGGTTCTCGGAGACTGATAAAAATTCCTTTTTATTTTTTCACATGAGTAGAGCATATAAATTGTATTAATCCAGCATTTCAAAAAAATTTTCTGTTTACACAAACCGATTATACAAATACAACAACATCATGAGTGCCCACATATCATATTCATATCATATATATATATATATATATGTATATATATATATATATATATATATATATATATATTTTTAAATACGAGCTTTAATAAAACTCATTGTACTTCCAAAAGTAAAAACAAAAAGAAATTTTATCAGATACAATACACATTTCTTCCGCATAATCTCTTCAAAAATCTACTAATGAACATATCTTTATATATACGATTGACAAATTTTTTATTCATAAGGCTTCATGGGGCTCCCTTTTGCTTTTGCATTTAGTAATTACTTTGAATGCTACGTCTGGAGAACATACGTGCGATGTTTCGATGATGTGTTGCGCAATAGCAGACGTGTATTCACCATTTGATTTAAAACAGGCGTTTAAGTTGCAATGTTCTCTCATTCGAGTAATTAACCGTCTGGTCGATCGGCCTACGTAAGTTGATCGACAACTTGCGCATGTATATTGGTAAATAATATTTTATATCGACATTAACGGCTGTTTCTCTTTGATTACTGGTAAAGGCAAGTGTGTTACCCTAAATAACACTCGTAGTTTAGCTGCATTAAATGTGCGTGTTAATGCTGCTTCAACTTTCTTTGTGCCATTCTGGAAACTGCATCCCCCTTAAATGGGATGTATAGGTAGACTGCTTTCTTTTCTGGCCCATAATAGTCTGTTTCTGTTCAATTCCCCTTTCAATAATTGATTCAATTAATTGTCCGGGATAGCCATTAGACATTAAATCGTTAATTGCTTTATTGTATTCCATATTTTTGAATGTTGACTAACCAACCTGTCAATTCTTGAAAAGTAGCCACTAACTGTTGATAATTTATATTGAAATGGCACAAAACTGCTGTAAAGCAAATACTGTGCAGACCATGTTGGTTTATGATAAATTGTTCTGTTTACTTTACCATTAGTTTCTTTCTTTAATAGTACATCTAGGAAAGACAGAAAATCATCTTTCTCGTGCTCTGCCGTGAAGCCGATATTCTTATGTGCTTTGTTGAGGCTTTGAAGCAATGTTCGTGATTGCGACCTGTTCTTAAGGACAAGAAATACATCATCCACGTACCGTATATATTGAGCACATTTACTTATGTCACTCTTTAATGATGTTTTCACTAGGTGCCCGAGAAAAAATTCAGCCAACACTAGAGATAAGGGCCTTCTCATTGCCACACCATCAGTCTGTTTGTAGATGCTTCCATTAAAACGAAACCGAACGTCTTTCGTGCATAATAAGATAAGCTTGCGTATAGTGTGCCCTGGCACCGGCGATGGTAATATGCCCTGTTCTACCGCTTTGACTATAATTTCAATGGTTTCGTCAATTGGGACATTTGTAAACAAAGACGTAACATCAAAAGATACCATAATCTAGTTTTTATCATCCATATAGTGAATTTTGTTTCCAAACTCATACGAATCGGCAACCGAATAATTAACCAGTAGTTTACGTAATGGTTCAGATGTACCATTAAAGAAAGAAACTAATGGTAAATTAAACAGAACAATTTGCCATAAACCAACATGGTCTGCACAGTATTTGCATTACAGCAGTTTTGTGCCATTTCAATATAAATTATCATCAGTTCGTAGTTGCTTTTCAAGAATTGACAGGTTGGTTAGTCAAGATTCAAAAGAAAATGAATATAATAAAGCAATTAACGATTTAATGTTTAATGGCTATCCCAGACAATTAATTGAATCAATTATTAAAAAGGGAATTAAACAGAAACAGACTATTATGGGCCAGAAAAGAAAGCAGTCTACCTAAACATCTCATTTAAGGCGGATGCAGTTTCCAGAATGGCACAAAAGAAAGTTGAAGCAGCATTAACACGCACATTTAATGCAGCTAAACTACGAGTGATATTTAGGGTAACACACTTGCCTTTACCAGTAATCAAAGAGAAACAGCCGTTAATGTCGATATCAAATATGCGCAAGTTGTCGATCAACCTACGTAGGCCGATCGACCAGATGGTTAATTACTCGAATGAGAGAATATTGTAACTCAAATGCCAGTTTTAAATAAAATGGTGAATAAACGTCTACTATTGCGCAACACATCATCGAAACATCGCACGTATGTTCTCCAGACGTAGCATTCAATGTAATTACTAAATGCAAAAACAAAAGGGAGCTAGCCACATACGAAGCCTTATGGATAAACAAATTGCAGCCGGATTTATGCAAGCAGAAGAAGCACGTACAAGCATTGAGCTTGAACTGGATGTGTCGCACGCAATTGATTGGTTTCAGTTTTCACACTCTCTCTATGTTCACATATTTCTATCTTGTTTTGCTTTCCAATTTATATATAAAGATATGTTCATTAGTAGATATTTGAGGAGATTATGCGAAAGAAAATTTTCATATATCCGATAAAATTTCTTGTTTTTGCACACAGGAAGGGTACATATGAATATATATATATATATATATATATATATATATATATATATATAATGAGTCTGTAAAGGGTACCAGAACTACTGCTACATGTCAGTACTACACCACATTATGGTACTGAAAAGGTACATGGTACTAGCACTATGGTTGCTGAGTTGGTATATGGTGTATCACGATTGATTTAAATGTATGCTAAAGTTCCCCAAAACTCCAGAAAATCCATACACTCTAGCCTTGATCGACATCAGTTATCACATCTTGTGGTAAACAACATCATTCAATTAAATACAAAAAAGTTAGATACCATTTGTGTTATCACGTACCAAATCGGAAACCATAGTGTTAGTACCATGTACATTTTTGGTACCATAATGTTGGTATCGGATACTGACACAATAGCCATAGTGTTGGTACCCTTTAAATACTCGGTATATATACCATGTATAGTGGGTTCTCTGAAATCTCTTTGTCGAATATCTTATTTGAAATTAGCTTTATTTCTTAAGGTTTAAAAATTCGTATCGGAGACTGTATCATCCTATTTTACCATATGAGAGCGCAAAGAGCAGAATACCGGCTCCCACTGATAAGTCGCAAGTCCAGTACATTCTGGCCAGTACATGATGAGTTCCCAACAAGGACGAAACCGGTCTACTGGATGAATTGCCTTTTTCTACACTATACACTTCTTAGTTTATACTGACATATGTAAGTGATTAATGGGTTAGGTGTTTGTATCAAGACCGCAACCTTGATTACAATAATTGTTATCACCACCCGCGCAACCAATGTTCGTTTAATTATATAAATGTTCATTTCAATACCACTTCCCCATGTAGTGTGGTGTCTGTTCAGTAATGACAGATTAGGGCATGGTTAGTTGGAACTTTGGGTCTAAATGGATGCCATATGAGCTCCACCTAAAGGAAAAAATAGACTAACCAAGTTACATTAGTTAGTATATAACTGAAAATTGTGTAGTGTAGTGTGCGGCAGGATGGCTCAGTGGTTAGAGCACCAGATTCCGAAGCAGACGTGCCCAGGTTCGAGTCCTGTCCGCGGCAAATTCTGGCCAGTACATGATGAGTTCCCAACAAGGACGAAACCGGTCTACTGGATGAATTGCCTTGTCTACACTATACGCTTCTTAGTTTATACTGACATATGTAAGTGATTAATGGGTCAGATATTTATATCAAGACCGCAACCTTGATTATAATAATTTTTATCACCACCCGCGCAACCAATGTTCGCTTAATGCATAAAGATGTTTCATATTGCAACCGACAATGGTTGTTCCGTAAACTTCGTAATGAGTCAAATCTTCATTTTGATTCTTTCTAATAATAACAGTTGATCAGCAAGGAATCACCAAAGCAGTCCAGCTCACCAATGTATCACTTTCACCTAGTACACATTTATCTGAATTTATTCGCAACCATAATATTGCTATTTAGCTATAAATATTATATGTAGGCATCTGCATGTTGTTGATGATATGTCGCCAGTAAGCATGAGATTATACTTTCCGTTCATGCTATCTTTGGTTTATCCTTCTGGTCATAACTGAACTAATTTGTTACTAGGTTCGCAACACCTAATACATGCTTGCACATATATTAGTTCTCCACAAAAACAGTATTTAACTATTATAGATTGAATTGAATGATGTCATATTTACTGCGAAATGTGATATCGATCAAGGCCACAATGTATGGATTTACTGGAGTAACAGGTTTTCAGAAAAAGTTGTAATCCTCAATGTCGGTGTACTAGAGCATACACTAATATCCGTCATGTTGGTACCATGTACCGACTCGGAAACCATAGTGTTAGTACCATGTACCTTTTCCGTAACAGAAGTTTGGTATCGGTTACTAACACAATAGCCGTAGTGTTAGTATCCTTTACAGACACGGTATATATATTATATAGAGTGAGTTGGCGTTAAAGTCGCATTGTCGTTGACTTTATATGATGTTAGCTTTACTACTGCAGGTTTACACATTCGTCTAGGAGATTGTATCGTCCTATTATCCCACATTCCTCACCCAAATATATAGTGGTTAAAAGGGCGTAATACCGGCTCCTAATGATGAGCCAGTAAGCACAAAACGAATGTACATGAGATTATACTTTCCGTTCATGTTGCCTTTGGTTTATCCTTCTGGTCACAACTGAAATAATTTGTTATTAGGTTCGTAACACCTAATACATACTTGCATACATATTAGTTCTCTGCACACTACACACAGTTTTCAGTCATATACTAACTGGTATAACTCGGTTAGTTTTTCTCTTTTTAGTTGGAGCTCATATGACATCCATTTATACCAAAAGTTTCAACTAACCATCTCCAATCTGTCATTACTGTACAGACACCAAACTAGATGGGGAAGTGGTATTGAAATGTAAATTTATATAATTAAACGATCATTTATTGCGCAGGAGATTATAACATTTACTATAATCAAGGTTGCGAACTTGATATAAATACCTGACCCATTAATTACTTACATATGTCAGTATAAACTAAGAATTGTATAGTGTAGAAAAGGCAATTCATCCAGTAGACCGGTTGTGTTCTTATTGGGTACTCATC
>JAQBSW010007974.1:0-37053 GCA_029291075.1 Eudiplozoon nipponicum
AGTCGATAATATCTGTTTGAATGTCTAACAAGTCTTAAAAAGAAACTAAAGTTTTTAATGACAAAATATAAAATTACATCATTCCAGTAAAATCAGTAATTAACAAATGTACTAAATAAAAAATTAATCTATTCTGTTTAAAAAATTAGGAAACTAAACTTTCGCTGTAATGTTAAGTATAAGGTATATTCAATTCCAAAACAAAATTGTTCAATTTTGCAATTAAATAACGACGTGCATAATTAAAAATGGAAATGCGAGTAAACGGTCTACCTCTCTACTTATTACTTACGCCAAGATTAATGAAAAATTGAAATCTTGAAATAAATGAAGAAGTTTATTATAAGTATTTGGATTCAAAACAATGCCATTGTCTTTACCTTTATTCAACCGTGACTGGAAGTATTAAAAGATGAAGAAAAATATGCGTGTTAAAATTATTAGTATTGTTGCGTGAATGGAAGCTGCATTTAAAGATTAGACTTTTTATGAAATATAAGATAACTGGCGTGCGGAGAAATAGATGCATGTTTTTGCTAAGAATTAATGTTTGTCAATTTCTTCTTAAATTCTTTATGCATAATTTTTCTATTTTAAATAAGGATAGAAAAAAATACATTTATGATCACGGAATGGTTCTCGATATCGGAAATAGGAATCTACACTTTTAAAACGATATTAAAGAATATTTAATAAGAAATATCAAACTATTTATAATTTATATATGAACTAGAGGATAAAATTTCACAGAGTGAAGCCAACTTCCTGCAATTTTAAGAATAAACTCCACATTCATTCAACTTTAATCTAATATTTGTTATCAAATGTGTCAAACTAGTACAGCTAAACGTCTATTGTGTACAAACATGTCCATATTCTAAAGCAATGAACATACATTTGCCGTTTAAAAGTTGCAGTAAATGAAGGAGAATATTATTGTGCTCAATAATAATGTAAAGTGAACAACAAAACATGATGAAACTGCATTAAATGAACGATAAATGTGACAGGACAATCTGATGGTTTAAAGAGATGCAATATTTCATAGCCTCATTTTTCAAAATGTAAATTGACGAAACTTGCAATATGTTTGATTTAGCATAAACGTTGATACATTTGCAGTATAGATTTTTTTAACAAATAAAACACGCGTACAACTTATAATTCATTGTTTAATAAAATCTTTAATATACTATTTTTAAAGTTTAAAATATCTAGGATTTTATTTAATGCATTTATGAAATCAAATAGTCCCTGTGATATTGTAAAATCACACGTCTTCGTATTCCCATTTTATTCTAGTTCCACCCGCGTTCCAGGTGCCTTAAATTGTTTGACTATGTTAATTAGACATTAGAATTTGTGTACACATCGGCAGAAAATAAAAGTCTTTCATAAACTGTTATAACTTTTAATTTCGGTTTTTGTTTAACATATAATGCGCTTTTATATTAAAGAAATATCGTACGAGATATTAAATTATAAACTATAAAGAAATTCAATAAATTAAATGATTTTAGCCTTTTATTGTGAAAATTAAAGTAATTATTTTTTTCATTTACTAATGATAAAATAATAGCCTTCAATTTTACTACAATATATTTTCCTCCATGGCATAAGAAAAATCTATAGCAGGCGTGCATTATATATAGTTTCGTTTGTGGTGAAATTATTTCTCTCTATGCATTACTCACTATTGTAAAGTGTCAACTACAAAAATTATATATATATATATATATATTGAAATACAGAGGGCTGTGTTGGAGAACAGATAGGTATTATTATATAGAAATATTCATCGAATGATACATGAATATGTTGTCGCTACTTGGAATCCATTAAAAAATGGTTTTTCTAATAAAGTAGAATCTGTACAAAGTAAAGTTGTGAAAAAAATTATCTCTATCTCCTGCACTATATACGCCACTAGAATACAATTTGTATCCCTGCAAAATTTATGGTGTCGGAGGATGTGGTAATGCATACAAGTTTTCCATTTGAACCGGTGGAGTAGTGCCTTGATGAATCTATTAAGAAAAACTCATGAAGTTGGAACAAGATCTGGACATTAGGCTATATCTCTTCGTTAGGTGGAAACTTTGTGGTCAAATTATTTTCTTTTTCGAATATTTACATAATTTACAATTAATTGCACAAGAGGCTTAGAGATACGTCTCCATCTAAGATGTCTTTTAAATTTTTATGTCCTGAACTAGAAAAAATCTACATTCCTGCATATATTTTTAATTTTCATTATGATAATACTTTCTTATAGTTGAATGAAAGGCAAGGATAATTGTGATCAGCAATATACCTTCTTGAGATTTTTATTTACAAGTTTTTTTATTATTAAAATTGTAATGTTATGCATTATATCATCATGTTAGTCAACTATATACACAATCAGTTGCTAGTCAGGGTTGTCATTTTTTGCATAATGGTACACTCGAATTATACCTAAAATTTTCCTATTTCGATGATGAATCGATTTATTTTCACAGCCGATCTTTTTGATTTTGATATATTGTATTGTGCAACTAGTCAGATTTACTTATATACACGAGACTAATTGCACATATTAATGTGATGTGATTTGTTTTTTATATTGTTGATTTTCCAATATTATTATCTATTTGTTGGAACATGTGTGGTTTGTAACCAAATAGAATTATTCAGTTCTATTCTAAAAACATTAATGCACGTGGACACTCATCCGAGAAAAATTAAACCGATTTAGCAACAGCTGACAATACACTTGATAATTCGTGTGTGCGTATGTGTGGGGGAGTTTGCTTATTGCTGAGAAATAGTATGTTACATATATTTGTCGATACGTTTGCCACTCTTTCAGGTGAAACTATAATGACAAATTTCATTACTTATCGGCACAAGTCAGACCAATATTTACACTTAGTTTCCGAAATGAATTAATTATTTAGTTACATCACGCTAAAATGGCGGAAGGATAATGTACATCCCCGGACGCAACATTTTCGCAGTTAATACTTAAAGGTTTTTTCTTTGTGATATCTTTTTTTTAAAAAAGGGTTATAAAATAAATTTGAAAATTGCCTGCTAAAGAAAGATAGTATCAATTGTGCACATAATATTTTTTCCCCTCGTACAAATGTAAATGTTTGTTAGAAGGCGGTACACTACCAACATATCTGACGATAATAGATAAGATAAAGTTACAATCATAAGAAAATTTGAAGTTAAATTAAGAGATATTGAATTACTTTACACCAGCCTCTATTATTAAATAGCAATCCACAGTTCTTATCATTTAGCTTGAGGGAGTTTCTGATTTTGCTTAGAATGAAGTTTTCTTCCTATCATTATTTAATGCTGCATTCAAAATAGAATCTGGAGAATCTTCTAAAGACGTTTCATTAATCAGGGTATTTCTCGATTTAGTTTCAATGGATTCTGTAATCAATCTTGATCATCTACTACGACCTCAAGTCGATATGCGTCTGCCACCATCCAAAATATTTTTGTGTCGTCTCTACTGAATGACGTTCAAGGTCCGATCTATTAACATGGCCGTTTATGCATGCGGTTTTATCTTACCCAATTTTTACCTTAATTGGTCTCATATTTTTACACACATACATCAAGGTACAGAAGTTACATGAAGTTTCATTTACTCCTGATGCATGTAAAGTTTCTAATTATGGTTGTGCAGTTTAATAGTGTAATATAGTAGTATAATAGTACGAATATTGTATTTTAATACCACCATTGTTAATTTCCTACTTAATTTAGAGTCAGATATTACCATTAACCTCCATTTACCTTTTCTTTATGTGAAATCACGTACTTCCAATTATGATGAAATTTAGCTATGACGCTCATAATAGTTTCTTTAATAAAATTTAGTGGGTACACATTACCGCTGAATATTTATTGCAATCTACAAAATAAAATGTTTTTATCTGTTAATTTTAAGATTCTATTTGTCAACAATTTTGAGTTACTGATTTTCATTCTATATTGCTGATTTGAATTAAAATTAGGAGGATAACTTAATATGAATCCCAATCTTGTTTTGTTTTATTTCTAATTAACATAAAATCCAGAAATGGTAATTCGCCATATGATTTACTTTCAATATTAAATTTCTGTTTGCTAAGTTGACCCTTCCCGTAATTTCAAACAGCTAATAAATCCTCTAAATATTGTACATACTATGTTGGATTTAGGGTTATTTTATCTAAACGATTTTACTCCATGCAATGCGAGACGATGTTAGCTGTAGTAAACGGCGGTTTTTGTCCCATTGAAATAACTCTAATCTAATTATAAAAGCTTTTCCGAAATTTAAAATATTTTGAAGACATACATATGTTCATCATCTTCATCACATGTCTCCCGGACATTCTAATCCCTCCTAATATTAATGGATGATCAACCAGGAAACGCTGAGAATAGACCAATGCTTTGTGTATAAGTATATTGGTTTACATTGGCACCTCTACTAGACTCGCCAATCCATCGGTTTCATATATCCCACATTTATCGACAATCACAACCAAATGGTATTAATTAACCAATATAATGTCTAAGAATATTTCCTTATTCTACGATGTAGAATCTTATACATTCGATATGTTCTGGAGTGTTGGACATTCAAAATAATTCTCAAAGTTTTGCACTGTTTAGGTATCTGTACCAAAACATACCTTTTGGGAGCATCAGAATCTCTTTTTTATGGGAGTGTTACAATGCGTTTTTCTAGTGCTCCCTTTGCATTCTTGTTTGTCACTAATAATTCAACTTATACCTGTAATTAATCCGTCGGATATTTATCATCAATTCGAAACAAATAAAAACAAATGCACACAATCATGACTTACGCTTATTAGTGAGTCGTAACTATTTTCCATTAAATCGCAGTAATTTCATTTCGATGTGTGTATACGCTCAGAAATATACAAAACAAATTTTATATACACTTATCTTGTGAAAAGACACTTGTGCTCAATAGATCTAACAATAAGTAAAAATGGGACATTTTAAACTAAATTTTACATTTGCATTATTGATTGTGTGAAAGGCTTTTCACTGAATATAACTTCCGCAGAAGATAGTGAAAATATATGGCAAAATCCTATTGAAACGGGATGCAAAAATCATATATATATATATATATATTTATCTATATATATATATATATATATATATATATATATATATATATATATATATATATATATTATATATATATATTTTCATTCAGATAAATCATGTAATTTCTTCTGATGATGTTTAATCACAATTTTACAATTTCCTTATTCGGTTTTTTAAATCAACGGGGATTTTATTCTTCCGTTACGTCATATTTTTAAATGGTTAATACATTTCATATTGTTTAATAATAAAAACCACAATTTAACATCAAATTATTTACATCATATTCAAGGATATCCATCTTGATTATTCGTACCTCTTTCTATTAAAACATAGGAAAAAGTTTACCCAGGAAGGAATGCTAATACGCACTGGCTGATCTGATAGCATTTTATGTACCTTATTAAGCCCAATTTAAAAAATCAATTGTTGTAAGCCGTTATAGCTTTATTAAAACAGCGTTCAGTAAGCTTCAAAGTTAATATAACTAAAAACATTTTGAATTTGTCCTGAAATTAGGACAAATTCCTTTCCAAGATAAAACAAAATTACATTTTAGATTATAAAAATATAAGGCGATTCGTAAATTTCTACAAATTCGACATAATTTTATTAACTGTAGAAATTCGTGATTTGAAGACACTTTAAGGCTGTTATGTTACAAAAATTATTCAGAAAGCACAATAATATATACAGTTTAATATATCGATTTTAAATTCATTTAGCTGCCTAGGAGTATTTATTTTATATTATCGTGATTATCCTTCTTATATGTTGGGAATTTTCTTGCATTATCCTTCGTTTATCTTGTTTTTTGCTAATTTAAAATGAAAGATTAGCCAGAAATTTTATAAAATTTGATAGCTTATATAAAAGTCGTTTTACCAAAATAGTTTAATCTAAATATTTTTGCTTTTCTTGACAAAAACCAAAATGGAACATTACAAATTATCTAAAAGAATAGGAGCAATATAAGTAATTATTTTCAAATATAATGCAATTGAATTGCAGAAATATTTATTAATTAAATGTTAGCGAAAAAATACTTCCTGTGATAATTTTGTAATTGTAAGACAAGTATAAAGTGATAAGTCGAACAGCTTCTCAATTAATGTTTTCTTAAAATAAAATCTTACAACTGACAGAATATTTAATATAAAATATTCATTACAACATAAAAAAAGATTATGGTTTAATCATTTTTTGAAAGCGGTTTATAAAGTAATTAAACGTCAAGTCAAATGGCGCTCTTTTGCATATGAAAGAGACGTAAATAATTTAGCGCTTTGGAGGTTTGGTAAAATTTTAATTATTCAATAAACATTTTCCGAAATATACCCTCCAGAATGCAATTAATTTTAATTGGAATTAAAATGCTGGCTCCAATTTGTGAGCAGAATATGGAGTGAGGCCCATAAAGCTCGGTTACATTGATGACTAGACAGCGCGTATTTGAAAATAGTCCGTTTTGAATGTATCTAAATTATTCAAAATAAACACTGGTGGAGGATGTATCCTTGTTGATTTTTCTAGCAGGTTATTGTAAATATGCTGTTGCTTTTGTGTAAATTCTGTCGCAGATGGTTCGTCTATAATATGAAAACCGCTAATTAAATCTGCTCGGATATGCAGGTTGTGTCTAAATGTAGCTTGTGCGACTGAAAGTTGTTGCTATACCGATGCCTTAATCTACTACTAATAAAAGGTGTGCATTAAGCAAATCGTATGTTTTGCACGACCAACATACTGACTCCTAGAGCTCGAGATGTACACGTTGGGAAAGAACATTAAAATAATCATTGAACGATTTATATCTTCCAACTTAAAGTCTCAGAAACCATAACTAATCTTGAGAAATGCGTATCAATATATTTGTATCTTGATCAGTGAATTCAAATCCAAATGTTACCTCTCAATCTAATAAGAGCGCATGGTCGAAGTTCACAACATTTTGTACATTTAGTGGAAATACTTCAAATAATTTGTACATAAAAAAATTCTTTTCAATCAAAATGTTAAATCAATTATTTCGGTACGAGTGATTAAATAAATATAAGTTTATCTAAAACTAGTTTGAGGCAGAACAGTTTGGCTAAAATTGGAGTAATTATGACGAAGGTATTTTAAAAGATCACATAGCTGACATGCTTTAACACATTTGCTACCATATTTTGGAATGGTGGACTACATATTTTGTACTTCTTACAGAATTCTCGCAACATACACACCAGGATGACTCAGATTATGGATAGTAATAAATAACGGGAATCGACCGTCTAGTAAAACGAAATAATAGAAGCCACCTTTCATTTAATATTATATGCGATGCACTCCACATTGCGTAGTGTGAAATTAGTAATTCGGTCGGGGAGCCTTCGTCGCCATATTGTGATATCTTTGAATTATTGGGGATTCTCTGAATGTATTAAGTAAGCAATATTTTAGCCTTCCCAGATAAACAACCAGTAATTGTAATATCTTTGCATTTTACATGCATTATGCTCAATAAAAAATGCGCCTAGGCGGATCATTTACCGAACTACTATCTGCGTATAATTCTGTGACCCTTCTTTTGAGTCTCTAGTACCGAAACTATGTCAGTTTAAATTGTCTTTTCAATACTTAATCTTTTTTAATTTTGTCTAGCATTTTTTCAGGAATAAAGTGCGATTGGATACATTTCACGGTGAGGAGCCAGGACTACATCAAATGCACTGGTGAAAATTTTTATCCATGAAATTTTCGGGACCCAAATAATGTTATATGTCGAGAAAGTAGATTTTGAACTTGTTTAAACATTGCATTATCCTCCGTGTCTCAACTTAGACAGCATCTATTGCTGATCTGTTGTCAGCTGTGTTTTAGTCATTCCATTATCGGAATATAGGCCTTTGAACTATTATACATACCAAGTTCCTTCAAATTTGTTGGTGCGTGAAACATTCTAAAGGCCTAATCTTTGATTTCAAGGGTATTTATAACCTTACGCTTAACTGTATCCTCTTTGAATTTCACGTGATTTTGTACCAATGCGCACGCTTTTATGAGAAAATCTGATGAATTTGAGTGAGGTTCACTTCAGAATCTACTAAATTCTGTTCAAATTTACGTTGGTAAATTTACGTGGAAATTTCCGTTACCCTTCGATCATGAATCTTGAAAATGTCTGTGATATATTATACAGGTCAAACTACATACCGAAATATTCAAATTAAACAAAAGTGTTAATGACAGCAGTGCTGAAGATGCCTCCTTTTTCTTGTGATATCTTTTAGTGAGCTATCTTCATTTAAATTTTTTAACAAAATATGTTTTGGTCTATCTCACCTTTAAAATTATTAGTATTATTTTTCGTGACGTAATTAAAGTATTTGGTATCACACCCCTCCCCGCGCAACTCATATTACTTTAATTATGTAAATTTTTATTTCAATTTCACCTCCAAAAATAACTTGGTGACAGTTGTGCAATTACAGATTGGCAATGCTTGGTTGGGTCTTAGGGTCTATATGGATGTCGTATAAGGTGTACCTAAAATAAATTTTAACCAAATAAACTTAAATTAGTATATAATTTAAAAGTGCTTGTAACGCGCGGCAAGTTGGCTCAGAGGTTAGAACACCATATTCTGTAGTACACGTGCTAGAGTAATAACCCGGTCCGTTTAAAATACTAGACAGTGAGCGATAAGTTTTAAAAATGTACAAAATTAGTCTAGTGGATGAATCACCGTTACTACACTATGCAATACTTAATTTATGTAGACAAATGTATGCCTATGAGGGGTCAGATTTTTATATTAGGAGCACAAACGTGATTAAAGTACATTCCTGATATAGAAAACTGTTTGATATCTTGATTTGAATCAAAATAATTACATTGTACATTCTATGTTCTATTTATGTGAAGTTTTATTGTGCAGTTATCGTAACTGATATTTATGAATAAACGCCGTGAGAGTCGTAGTGCTTGTTAGAACGGTATTACAAATTTGTACATTAAATGGTACTTCTGAACGTATACTATAATATTACATTTATGCGCTTTATATTGTGGCAAAAAAAAGGCTCCTTGTTTATCTGCAGAAATTAAATTAACTTAACATTCATTGTGCATTCATATACTGTATACACATACCATAAAAAGATTTATTTTTTTATTTTCTAAATGTATTTATTTTCATTTATTTGATAGAGCCTATGAGGCCTGCATCACCATAATATTTTCTATACTAATCTATTTTGTAATACATCATAATCGTTCAAGAAATATTCCGGAATGTATATGTTAATTGCGCTTAATTTGTGATATGTTTTTTTATAATCCATAATTGATTAAACAACTCATGATACTGCGCATGTTTAAATACACTTCGAAGACTGTTGTTGATGGACTATATTGATAATCTTCTTGTTCGTTCTGTCAATGTAATTTCAAGCACAAGTATATTTTGAATTGTATGAAAAAATATATTATAATAAGAAGTTTAACATTAGCATTGGAATAACTGGAAATTGTTAACTAAATATGAGCCATCTATTGCCAACCTGATGGGAAATATATATAAAACCATTGGCTATTATATAACGAAGAAGTGTGTTTGGTGCAACAAATAGGAAATCTGACTAGAAATTAGCATTGCTCACATTCTGCTATTTTTTTGTAGTGGATATGAAGAGATTTCAATATATAGCAAACCGGCTGTTATAGACAATTGCCATCTTCATATTAAACATTTCTATATTTATGGTGACAAATCCATGTTCCATATTTATTTAGATCTTTTGAAGCTAAAAACTAAAACAGTTAATTGTTCTCACCACCTGAAAAATAAGTGGTCTTTTTTATTTATATTAGTTGCCAAGTTAATATCTCTTAACTAGACGTAATGTTCTATAATATTAGATAAAGTTTGTTTATGTTGATCTTTAGTCTAAAGGGATAATATTTAGGCTCTACCGGGTTTCGCCATTACTGAAAAATCGTCAGGAACTTTTCAGACTTTTCTGCCAAAAAGGCCTCGAACCTTGGCCCGTTTCCTTCGGTGTCTACGAATATTTTCAATGCAGCAACCCGTTACAATCTCCACACAGTTTCTAGTTATAGAAAAATTTAATTTTTGTTTAATCCTTTCTATATGTAATATATTCATTGCCACAAAATACATAGTAATTTGTAACTTATCACATCCAATGCGACAAAATTAAACACACACGGCGCAATATATGAAAACCTTATTGGATTGAAGAATTTTGATTTAGGTGTTAGAATTATGAAGGTGGTATTATGTTGGGTAGCGGTATATTTAATGATACTATGATATTCCTACATCTGCCTGGTATCTGACATCGAAAGAAACCAGGTTCGTGTGACGTGTCAAGCAATGAGACTCAGACCGCTTTTCCAGTGTCGTGATGTGTGAAGGCTAAGTCGAAGTATCATACGTGTATAATGAGCAATGTTAAAATGTAAATTAAAATTCATTGTTAGCAAAAATTGACCGTGCTCTAGACGACAACAAATTGTAATATTGTAAACAGAAAGTTAATACATAGGCACAAAAGCAGAAAATCATAAATAACGATAAAAAAATCCAGACTGCCTTATCAGTATAGTTTAAAAACACTGATAATTGTTGAAGAGCACAAAAAACATAAATCCTTGAGGGCTAAAAAACAATAATCCACTGCATGCTACTAGCGTGCTACGCGCAGATGTTTATATTTAAACAAAACCCTATTATTATAATCAAGCTATCCTGCCGCACACTACACTACACACAATTTTCAGTTAGAGCAACAGATTCCGAAGCAGACGTGCCCAGGTTCGTATCCTGTCCGCGGCAAATTCTGGCCAGTACTTGATGAGTTCCCAATAAGGTCGAAACCGGTCTACTGGATGAATTGCCTTGTCTACACTCTACAATTCTTAGTTTATACTGACATATGTAATTAATTAATGGGTCAGGTGTTTATATCAAGACCGCAACCTTGATTATAATAATTGTTATCACCACCCGCGCAACCAATGTTGGTTTAATTATATAAATGTTCATTTCAATACCATTTCCCCATGTAATGTGGTTTCTGTTCAGTAATGACAGATTGGGCATGGTTAGTTGGAACTTTGGGTCTAAATGGATGCCATATGAGCTCCACCTAAAGGAGAAATTGACTAACCAAGTTACATTAGTTAGTATATAACTGAAAATTGTGTGTAGTGTGGTGTGCGGCAGGATAACTCAGTGGTTAGAGCACCAGATTCCGAAGCAGACGTGCCCAGGTTCGTATCCTGTCCGCGGCAAATTCTGGCCAGTACTTGATGAGTTCCCAGTAAGGACGAAACCGGTCTACTGGATGAATTGCCTTTTCTACACTATACAATTCTTAGTTTATACTGACATATGTAAGAAATTAATGGGTCAGGTGTTTATATCAAGACCGCAACCTTGATTATAATAATTGTTATCACCACCCTCGCAACCAATGTTCGTTTAATTATATAAATGTTCATTTCAATACCACTTCCCCATGTAATGTGGTGTCTGTTCAGTAATGACAGATTGGGCATGGTTAGTTGGAACTTTGGGTCTAAGTGGATTCCATATCAGCTCCACCTAAAGGAAAAATTGACTAACCAAGTTACATTAGTTAGTATATAACTGAAAATTGTTTGTAGTGTAGTGTGTGGCAGGATAGCTCAGTGGTTAGAGCACCAGATTCCGAAGCAGACGCGCCCAGGTTCGTATCCTGTCCGCGGCAAATTCTGGCCAGTACTTGATGAGTTCCCAATAAGGACGAAACCGGTCTACTGGATGAATTGCCTTTTCTACACTATACAATTCTTAGTTTTTACTGACATATGTAAGTAATTGATGAGTCAGGTGTTTTTATCAAGACCGCAACCTTGATTATAATAATTGTTATCACCACCCGCGCAACAAATGTTCGTTTAATTATATAAATGTTCATTTCAATACCACTTCCCCATGTAATGTGGTGTCTGTTCAGTAATGACAGATTGGGCATGGTTAGTTGGAACTTTGGGTCTAAATGGATTCCATATGAGCTTCACCTAAAGGAAAAATTGACTAACCAAGTTACATTAGTTAGTATATAACTGAAAATTGAGTGTAGTGTAGTGTGCGGCAGGATAGCTCAGTGGTTAGAGCACCAGATTCCGAAGCAGACGTGCCCAGGTTCGTATCCTGTCCGCGGCAAATTCTGGCCAGTACGTTATGGATTCCCAATAAGGACGAAACCGGTCTACTGGATGAATTGCCTTTTCTACACTATACAATTCTTGGTTTAAACTGACATATGTAAGTAATTAATGGGTCAGGTGTTTATATCAAGACCGCAACCTTGATTTTAATAATTGTTATCACCACCCGCGCAACCAATGTTCGTTTAATTATATAAATGTTCATTTCAATACCACTTCCCATGTAATGTGGTGTCTGTTCAGTAATGACAGATTGGACATAGTTAGTTGGAACTTTGGGTCTAAATGGATGCCATATGAGCTCCACCTAAAGGAAAAATTGACTAACCAAGTTACATTAGTTAGTATATAACTAAAAATTGTGTGCAGTGTAGTGTGCGGCAGGATAGCTCAGTGGTTAGAGCACCAGATTCCGAAGCAGACGTGCCCAGGTTCGTATCATGTCCGCGGCAAATTCTGGCCAGTACTTGATGAGTTCCCAATAAGGACGAAACCGGTCTACTGGATGAAGTGCCTTTTCTACACTATACAATTCTTAGTTTATACTGACATATGTAAGTAATTAATGGGTCAGGTTTTTATATCAAGACTGCAACCTTGATTATAATAATTGTTATCACCACCCGCGCAACCAATGTTCGTTTAATTATATAAATGTTCATTTCATTACCACTTCCCCATGTAATGTGGTGTCTGTTCAGTAATGACAGATTGGGCATGGTTAGTTGGAACTTTGGGTCTAAATGGATGCCATATCAGCTCCACCTAAAGGAAAAATTGACTAACCAAGTTACATTAGTTAGTATATAACTGAAAATTGTGTGTAGTGTAGTGTGCGACAGGATAGCTGAGTGGTTAGAGCACCAGATTCCGAAGCAGACGTGCCCAGGTTCGTATCCTGTCCGCGGCAAATTCTGGCCAGTCCTTGATGAGTTCCCAATAAGGACGAAACCGGTCTACTGGATGAATTGCCTTTTCTACACTATACAATTCTTAGTTTATACTGACATATGTAAGTAATTAATTGGTCAGGTGTTTATATCAAGACCGCAACCTTGATTATAATAATTGTTATCACCACCCGCGCAACCAATGTTCGTTGAATTATATAAATGTTCATTTCAATACCACTTCCCCATGTAATGTGGTGTCTGTTCAGTAATGACAGATTGGGCATGGTTAGTTGGAACTTTGGGTCTAAATGGATGGCATATGAGCTCCACCTAAAAGAAAAATTGACTAACAAAGTTACATTAGTTAGTATATAACTGAAAATTGTGTGTAGTGTAGTGTGCGGCAGGATAGCTCAGTGGTTAGAGCACCAGATTCCGAAGCAGACGTGCCCGGGTTCGTATCCTGTCAGCAGCAAATTCTGGCCAGTACTTGATGAGTTCCCAATAAGGACGAAACCGGTCTACTGGATGAATTGCCTTTTCTACACTATACAATTCTTAGTTTATACTGACATATCTAAGTAATTAATGGGTCAGGTGTTTATATCAAGACCGCAACCTTGATTATAATAATTGTTATCACCACCCGCGCAACCAATGTTCGTTTAATTATATAAATGTTCATTTCAATACCATTTCTCCATGTAATGTGGTGTCTGTTCAGTAATGACAGATTGGGCATGGTTAGTTGGAACTTTGGGTCTAAATGGATGCCATATGAGCTCCACTTAAAGGAAAAATGACTAACAAAGTTACATTAGTTAGTATATAACTGAAAATTGTGTGTAGTGTAGTGTGCAGTAGGATAGCTCAGTGGTTAGAGCACCAGATTCCGAAGCAGACGTGCCCAGGTTCGTATCCTTTCCGCGGCAAATTCTGAGCAGTACTTGATGAGTTCCCAATAAGGACGAAACCGGTCTACTGGATGAATTGCCTTTTCTACACTATACAATTCTTAGTTTATACTGACATATGTAAGTAATTAATGGGTCAGGTGTTTGTATCAAGACAGCAACCTTGATTATAATAATTGTTATCACCACCCGCGCAACAAATGTTCGTTTAATTATATAAATGTTCCTTTAAATACCACTTCCCCATGTAATGTGGTGTCTGTTCAGTAATGACAGATTGGGCATGGTTAGTTGGAACTTTGGGTCTAAATGAATGCCATATGAGCTCCACCTAAAGGAAAAAAAAATTGACTAACCAAGTTACATTAGTTAGTATATAACTGAAAATTGTGTGTAGCGTAGTGTGCGCAGGATAGCTCAGTGGTTAGAGCACCAGATTCCGAAGCAGACGTGCCCAGGTTCGTATCCTGTCCGCGGCAAATTCTGGCCAGTACTTGATGAGTTCCCAATAAGGACGAAACCGGTCTACTGATGAATTGCCTTTTCTACACTATACAATTCTTAGTTTATACTGACATATGTAAGTAATTAATGGGTCGGGTGTTTATATCAAGACCGCAACCTTGATTATAATAATTGTTATCACCACCCACGCAACCAATGTTCGTTTAATTATATAAATGTTCATTTAAATACCACTTCCCCATGTAATGTGGTGTCTGTTCAGTAATGACAGATTGGGATGGTTAGTTGGAACTTTGGGTCTAAATGGATGCCATATGAGCTCCACCTAAAGGAAAAATTGACTAACCAAGTTACATTAGTTAGTATATAACTGAAAATTGTGTGCAGTGTAGTGTGCGGCAGGATAGCTCAGTGGTTAGATCACCAGATTCCGAAGCAGACGTGCCCAGGTTCGAGTCCTGTCCGCGGCAAATTCTGGCCAGTACTTGATGAGTTCCCAATAAGGACGAAACCGGTGTACTGGATGAATTGCCTTTTCTACACTATACAATTCTTAGTTTATACTGACATATGTAAGTAATTAATGGGTCAGGTGTTTATATCAAGACCGCAACCTTGATTATAATAATTGTTATCACCACCCGCGCAACCAATGTTCGTTTAATTATATAAATGTTCATTTAAATACCATTTCCCCATGTAATGTGGTGTCTGTTCAGTAATGACAGATTGGGCATGGTTAGTTGGAACTTTGGGTCTAAATGGATGCTATATGAGCTCCACCTAAAGGAAAAATTGACTAACCAAGTTACATTAGTTAGTATATAACTGAAAATTGTGTGCAGTGTAGTGTGCGGCAGGATGGCTCAGTGGTTAGAGCACCAGATTCCGAAGCAGAAGTGCCAAGGTTGGAGTCCTGTCCGCGGCAAATTCTGGCTAGTACTTGATGAGTTCCCAATAAGGACGAAACCGGTCTACTGGATGAATTGCCTTTTCTACACTATACAATTCTTAGTTTATACTGACATATGTAAGTAATTAATGGGTCAGGTGTTTATATCAAGACCACAACCTTGATTATAATAATTGTTATCACCACCCGCGCAACCAATGTTCGTTTAATTATATAAATGTTCATTTCAATACCACTTCCCCACGTAAGGTGGTGTCTGTTCAGTAATGACAGATTGGGGATGGTTAGTTGGAACTTTGGGTCTAAATGGATGCCATATGAGCTCCATCTTAAGGAAAAATAGACTAACCAAGTTACATTAGTCAGTATATAACTGAAAATTGTGTGCAGTGTAGTGTGCGGCAGGATGGCTCAGTGGTTAGAGCCGCAGATTCCGAAGCAGACGTGCCTAGGTTCGAGTCCTGTCCGCGGCAAATTCTGGCTAGTACATAATGAGTTACCAATAAGGACGAAACCGGTCTACTGGATGAATTGCCTTTTCTACAGTATAAAATTCTTAGTTTATACTGATATATGTAAGTAATTAATGGGTCAATTTTTTATATCAAGACCGCAACCTTGATTATAATAATTGTTATCACCACCTGCGCAACCAATGTTCGTTTAATTTTTATGACTGTCATAATCTGGAAACTGGGAGAAAGCGGAATCTAAGCGAATGAAGAATAGCTCGCAAACTCGATCTCAATCAGGAACTCTCAGCATCTAAAATTACACATGACATTCTAACAATCTTACGGAATCTTAAAAACATTAATTTATAAGCAAGATGAAATATATAAAAATACGTGAAATTACACGCTTATGAAAATCTGCTAACAGAGTTGAAACTGACGGGATGAGCACTGACGAAATCAAAATCTGCTTCCACAGTTGAAACTGACGTGATTATCACAGAAAGCAGATGTAATTAGTTCTTTCACAAAATCACAAGTCACAGTTTACCAGTTTCTAACAGTCAAAAAACTAATGTGCTTTCACAAAATCAAATAGTCAGCGCACATTTTATTCCATCTTGGCACAAAAAATGACGAGGTCACAAATGTTTACAATTTTTTATAGTTTCGCAATTTGTACGTAGGAGAGTAAACATAAAATGATAAAAAAACTTTCCTTCAAAAACATTTTTGCTTCTCAACGAACAAGGTCTACAAGACCTCGACTCAAGAAAGTTTCACAACGAGATTTAAAAATGTAATATGTGCTAACGTCATTTTACTGTACCACCATGAAAATAAAAAAAAAGAAACACAGTCCATTGTATTTATACAAAAGGTGTGTGATATAAAAATAAGTCTAGAAAACAGTACTGTTCTCAGTAATCTGGGGTGGTCGCCAATTTATAAAACGCCCCGGCTTCAAGTAAATGCTATAAGACGTGGCAAAGCAGAGAGCTGCCAAGGCGGCTGATAATTATTACTGGTTTTGGTCCTTATTAGGGCCGGAAATGCGTTCTCCGGCAAATGCCGGGTAAGTTAGATAGTGTACTCCTAGACACTTGAGACTGACTCTGGTTGACTGGGTAGTGTTTCTTCTGTTGTGGCGTTGAAATCAGCGGTGGGAGACTATGTGAATTCTGAGATTTATCTCGTTGAAGATCTGCGACAACATCGTGCTGATTGGCACACGAAAAGGTCCAATATATAGATGTTGCTCCGTTTCACTAGTTGTGCAGCGTGACTAGATGACTCTGCTTGTGAAGCAAGTCCAGAAGTTGGCGTAGGTGAACAGTCAATGTGATAGGAGACAGCACGTACACATAGAGCGCAGCAGAATTCAAACGTGATTACTGACTAGAATGGTAAATGCGCCGTGTGTATATACTGCTGAAATCGAAAGTTCACAAGCCATTGGCTAACGGCAAATTTTGCTTGTTTTAATTGGTCCCGTGTAAATTAAATTTGAATTTCATTTACACAATATGTCGGCGAATTGTTCTTGAGCCGTTACACACATTATCCGAGCGAAATCCTAAATATACTTGAATAAAAATAAAGCAGATGTGTGAAATTTCATGCTTCAATTTTATCGAACCACATCTGTGGCCTATGCACATCCAATGGTGCCATCATGAGCTTAAATTCTGCTGTCGGTCGGAAGAAACTCGCCGAAACGGCTGAAAACGCCGGCATATTTCTTTCTGATTCCTCTTCGGCGCGGTTTTCAACGTTGTGTCCACCTATATTGGTTGGGCCGTGCACGCGGATTCTCTCAGTGTTTTTAATTATGCCTAATTCTGCAGACAAATTGTTCATTGGTGCAGTCAGTCCTTGAATCAACGTTTTGAACCTATCAGAAGTCATTTGTAATGGTACTACAATGCTTTATTTTTAATCTAGTATATATATTGTTTTACTTGGATAAAGAGCGTAACGGCTCAAGAAAAATTCACTGACATATTGCGTAAATGAAATACAAATTTTATTTATGCAGCACCAATTAAAACAAGCGAAATTTGCCGTTAGCCGATGGCGTGCGAGCTTTCAATTTCTGGCTATATAAGCACGGTGAATTTACCATGCCAGTCGGTTATCGTGTTTGCCTTATGCTGTGCGCTACGTGTGCGTGCTGTTTGCTGCCACTCGGGTACTTCACCTACGTTGATTTTTTGACTTGCTTCACACACGTCGGCAATTTCAGTCACGCCAATCTTGTTGCTGCAAAACTAGTGAGACGGAGCAAAATCTACTTTTTGGACTTGTTACTGCATATCTTCAATGAGATTACTCAGCTACTCACTCGCCACTGATGTCAACGCCCCAACAGAAGGAACAACAACCCAGTCAACCAGAGCTGGACTTAAGTGTCTAGGAGTATTTCTAGACATAGCTACAATATCTAACTTTCTCGGCATTTACCGGGGAACTCAATACCGGCCTTAGAAAAGGCCCAAACAGTACAAAATCGCAGTCATCCTGGCTTCTAACTGACTTGGTGACCTCGTACGGCATTTACTTTAATCCGGGGCGTTTTACAAGAGCGTTGACCTAGTAAAACAAATGTACAAATATTAATTATTTTACGTTTACTTCAGCTCAAAGTGTGCTGCCAGCTTTATCGTAATACGAGCACTTATGCGAGCACTTTTTATTGAATTAATTCCAGCTCTAGTTAGAACCCTTTAGCGTTCCTAGTCTCAAATGTGCCTATTGATACACCGTGTACGTGGTATAATCACTGATGAGAGTCTCCAAGAACATCTTCAGTACATTACGAGTCTCCTCGTAGATGAGACCATAAATGCGCTTGACAGCACCACGACGATCAAGACGGCGAATCACAGGCTTAATAACGTCCGTTGTCTCGCAAGAGAATACGGTGACGCTTATCACCACCATTTCAACGACCTTTACCTCCTTTACCACTGCGAGACATGATTCAAATGAACAGCACAAAGGTGCAAAATTCTACAAAATTCTATACAATATACTATGCATTGCTAGCCAAATAAAATGAGAGCCCTGAAAAAGCAGTATGGCATTTAACGTCCTGTTTTATTGAAATGGTATTATCGAAATTTAAGCGGTTCTCTAGAAGTTTCGACAGCCTACTTTTCATAAGAGGCGTCCTTTTGTGATTATTTTAATAGTTGAAAGATTGTTTTATGCCCTGGCATATTATACGTGATGTTGTCGGTAGGTGTAATGCGAACTTTGTTGTGAAAAATAACCGAGGTCCAATAAAAGAATATAATTGTATAACAATGTATCATAAAGAAACATTGAACTTAATAATTGGAAAACGTTTCTGAAATATTGCACGTATGCATTTTCAAAAGAAACTCTTTGTTTTTTTCTATTTACTTTGTTCATTCTTAAAATGATTTGATTGTGATACAATTCTTTATTGTAATTAACAAAGTTGTAACTGTATTAGTTAACCGATTCCATTTCTAAATATATATATGATCTAAGAATTCCAAAACACTAATTAGTTCGTTTTTCATTAAATTTAGGTCATGATTGAAGAATAGATTAATTATTTCCAAGTCATAGACTTTATTCAAAACGTCTATCTCTAAATTATAAGCATAAAAGACAAAAATAGATAGAAAAGAATTGGTAAAAATAACATCCTCATTTAAACTGGCTGTAGTAACAGCCAACTTTGAGATTAATAACGTATCAAGGGTCTTATATAGGGCTGGCATTTATTCAACAGAAAGTCCTCGCCGAAGCACCTGCATTAGGGTGAAGCAGTCAGCACAGTGATGGAAGCAGTCTTCCAGCTGAAGTGAACATAAAATAATTAAGATTTGTAAATTTGTTTTACTAAATCGATGCTCTATATCCGGGTAATATATATATATATATATATATATATATATATATATATATATATAGAATATATATATATATATGATTAAAAATAAAGCATGTCTGGAAAAATCTACAAATGGATTCTGATGGATTAGAAACATTGATTCAAGGGCTGACTGCACAAATGAACATATTGACCACAGAATTAGTTTAAATTAAGTCTCATATGGATGATGCATTGATAATACATACCGATGTAATCTACGTGAACCACCCAACCAATATAGGTGGTCAGAACACTGACATACAGAGGTCTATAGACAAATTATTAATTTGTTTTGATAAAAATCAATGATAACCCTCCTTTCACTAGTAAGTAACATTTTTACATTAAAACAAGATTTACTATGAGGAGTACTCTACCTTGATTATCCAAGTTTGTCTTTACTCAATATGGAATACTCTAGCATTTCTAATTCACGATTTTGAACGTCCTTACAATGCCATTTTTCAGTTAATATTTAAAAATCCAATTCGTTGCTTGTTATAAAATTTTACAGAAAAAATCTTTATACTTAATATTTCTAAAATTAAAAAAAAATTACGCGTAAATAAAGTATGACTTATCTATATTTTTTATGATATCTTATTATTTAAATTTATCGGTTTCTTTATAGTTTTTGTTAGGTTTCTTAAATACACCTCTCTTTTCTCCAACTTTCTCCGTTTTCAGAAGTGATACGCTTCACTTTATCAATAACCGATTTTATCACAAAATCAAAAAAGATTTTGTTAACAAAACGGATTTACATTAAAGATAGAGGTGAAACGCTTTGCTTTCCCCTATGTCATCTAGGCTACTTGGGTTCACAGTAATAAGAAGATCAACAGCAAATGCAGGATAATGCAGTATTATTATTTACAATTTGACAGAATATAAACAAAATAGATTAGAATTGGTATTATGAAACTTATTGCTATGTTTGTAAATGGAAAGTGCCTCGTTGCAGCTTACAAATTTTCCAGAAAAGAAGAAGTCTTAAAAATTCTCGCTAGAATTTTTTTTTTATATTAAACATAAACAAATTTTCACACAAAATTGTTCAATCTGTATAATGTGTAAATGTACTATATTTTACTCCATATGGATAAATGATGCCATGTTGTAAAATTTAATTTTATTTATTTGTATAAAGTTTACAGTGCAAATGTTTAAAAATGAGGCGAGGTTACATCACCACCACTGAACTATAGGTAGTCTGGATACATTTTGAAACGGACCTGAAGATTTAATCTAGATCTATTTTTTGAATGTGCTCGCAAATAAATTTCTTCATATGTCTTTCTTCCTGTTGTTCTTGTGCACCCATTGGGATCTGGCATCGTTACTCTTATGGTTCTACTGTGTTGAACGGTCAATACACGCAGATCTATTCGTAACATTCTTGTAGAAATAGCCACCTAGGAGACAAAGAACGCACCAGGAGTCCTATATAGGACTGGCATTAATTCAACAGATAGTCCTCGCAGAAGCGCCTATATTAGGATGAAGCAGTCAGCCTAATAACGAAAGCAGACTTCGAGCCGCAGAATTGAACAAAAATAATAAGTATTTGTAAATTAGTTTTATGAATCGATGCTCTAGTAACGGCTCAATAACAATTCGCTGACATATTGCGTAAATGAAATTCAAATTAAATTTACGCGGCACCAATTAAAACAAGCGAAATTTGCCGTTAACCAATGGCGTGCGAGCTTTCGATTTCTGGCTATTTAAGCAAAGTGAATTTACCGTACCATTCACTTATCGCGTTTGCCTTCAGACACGCCAATATTGTTGCTGCACAACTAGTGAGACGGAGCGAAATTTACTTTTTGGACCCTCACGTGTGCCTATTACTGTAGATCTTCAACGAGATTCCTCAGCTACCCAATCTCCACTAATGTGAGCACCACAACAGAATTAACAACACCCCAGTCAACCAGAGCTGGCTCAAGTGCCTAGGAGTATTTCTAGACACTGCTATACTAACTTTCTTGGCATTTGCCGGAGAACTCAATACCGGCCCTAATAATGACCCACCAACAGTACAAAATCTCAGCCATC
The DNA here is from genome assembly GCA_029291075.1 of Eudiplozoon nipponicum. Lineage (NCBI taxonomy): Eukaryota > Metazoa > Platyhelminthes > Monogenea > Mazocraeidea > Diplozoidae > Eudiplozoon > Eudiplozoon nipponicum. The sequence continues at coordinate 21,969 of JAQBSW010007974.1, forward strand.
CTGGCTGCTAACAGACTTTTTGACGTCGTACGACATTTACTTGAATCCGGGGTGTTTTACAAAATTAGCGAGCGCGAAAGGATACTGAAAACAGTACTGTTTTTTTACCATTAGCAAATCACGAAACTTTGGTATAAATACAATCGACTGTGTTTTCCTTTTTGGGAGTACAGTAAATTGACTTTAGCATATTCCACGTTTTACTTTGGTTGTTAATCCTTCTAAAGTCGAGATCTTCTGGGCAATTTTATTTGCTGGGAATTTTTTGAAGGAAGTTGTACTATTCAAAATTTTTCTCCTGCGTACAAAACTGTACACCTTGGTGATCTCGTGTGCCAAACTTGAATGTGTACGCAGATTTTTTTTTGAATTTGTGAGAGAATATTTTTGACTGTACGAAAGTGCAGAACTGTGACTTGTGAATTTATGGAGGAACTAATTTCATCTGTTTCCTGTGCTCATTCAAGACAGATTCAACTGCTGTAGATTTTGATTAAACTCTGAAAGCAGCTTTTTGGTAAGTGTTTCGTTTAAAGACTTTCTATACATTTCATTTTGCTTAAAAATTTATGTTTTTAAGATCTCATAAAATTGTTAAAAATTCAGGTTTAATTTTAGATACTGATTTTCCTGTTTGGGGTGGAGTTTGCGAGCTATTCTTTATGCACGTAGACTCCGCTTTTTCCACGTTTCCAGATTATGACAGTCATCAAAAATGTCAAAGGTTTCCATTTGAGGCCATTAGGAAACTACCCAATCCCATTTTGGGCTTCCAAAAGGAAGTAGAATCTGTGCTGGGTCCCACTGAAAATGAGCAGATAATAAATAAATATGCACAATTAGACATGCCAAACCTTGGCTACATTGAAATTTTAAGGGAATTGCGGAAACGTTGGAATTAAAACAATGTTTCTGATCATGAGGCTAAGGTTGTTTTTATTAACAATCTTCCTCAGACATTAAAATTCTTTGCCAGACAGCTCCCCACCTCCCTTTCAATAGATGACTTATCAGAAAAATACGAATTATAATTTAGGGTTTTGAACCTAAGTTAAATTCCTCATCCTTTTGTCCTAACCTGCAGGATGATAGGATCTCCTATTTAGAGAGGACAATAGTAAACATGGCTAAAGTTAAAGAAGGATTGGCTATAGAGAAATCCAAACTAATTCAGGTGAACGCACGACCCATTTTTTCACACTAAACATAAATTATTTGTAGGCAGCGATCTAGATCCCCCGCAAATTTTTAATAGATATACCCCCAAATGAACTGGTGCTATAATCCCCAGAAGTTCTTTTATTCATGTCAAGTTTGACTTTGCTGATCGGAAGAATTTCCGAATGAAAGCCGATTTCCACAGTTGACAGGAAAGCCACAGAAAACAGGCGCAGTGGAGCATCAGGTGCGGTAAACTTATGGCACTGAAAGTAGAACACCTTACTTTCTGCGAATTAACGGCATCAATGGCGCAACAAGGAAGCAATCACTTCCAATTTGGCATTCCTATTGAATCTTTTCGTCCACGCCGAATATGCCACATAGACTGCCATACTAAAAATGTCAGTCGCAATCACCAACATACTTGTTTGCATGACCCGACCAAACAGCCCAACAAACTTCTGCATTTTCTAGATTTTAGAACTGGTGAAAAATTCATCGTAGACACAGGTGCAGCAGGCTCAGTTCTCAAGGGTGATTCAATGGTCGAGATGTCGCTAGGCGTTCTACCCGCAACAGCTACAGGGGAGCCCATATCTACCCACAAAATAAGTTTACAGCGTGAATTTACACACAACTTCACCGTCGCCAAGATCTCACACAATATAATAGGCCTTGATTTCCTTGTGAAATTTCGGTTCATTGTTTATCTTGCCAATCAAAAGATCATCGACCCCCCCCACCGGACTTGAGCAAAGTTTTTAGAAACTTGCCTCCGAGAGTTTTGAGTTAAAAGCCATTCATCCAAACCCAGTGCACCATTCAGCAGAGATATCAGCAGCTCTTCGAAATCAAAATTCGCTTTTCGATTTCAGCAAGTCAGAGCTACGAGTCTCCAACACGATGCACCATATTGTCACAGAACGACAACCTATTGCACTCAAGAAGATACCAGTGGCTCTTGCTAAGCTGAAAGCTGCCTAAGAGGAATTTTTGAAGGCTGTTGGAAAAGGGAATCATCAGGTCATCAAAAGTTCATGGGCGTCACCACTGTACTTAATCTCCAAATCAAACGGATCGTACGGAGCCTGCGGAATTTACCGCAAGTTGAATTCAATGACAAAATCTGATGCATATCCTTTTCCCAATATAAACACCTTACTTGAAAAACTCAACGGCTGCAATTTTTTCTCAGTGATTGACCTCAGACAAGCCTACCACCACTTCCCGGTAGCACCAAAAGATATTGAAAAGACTGCAGTCATCATTCCATTTAGCCTTTTAAAAAATCTTTACATGCATTTTTGACTTAAGTGTGCTACACAGACATTTCAAATATTCATGGACAACATACTTTGCGATGACGCTGCTTATTGTATGTCATATCTCGATGACACAATGGAATTCAGTCTACACTTTGAATCTCACGCCAAGCATCTACAAAATGTCCTCTCACGCTTATTCAACCACGGACTCAAGATCAACTATGACAAGGTGCAGATTGCAACTAATTCCGTGGACTTCTTAGGGCATCGTATCATGCCACAAAATATTCAAACTTTGCCGTCTAATGCGAATTCAATCAGGAATATCAAGTCACCGAAAACTGTTAGCGGCAATACCGCTTAGCACCATTTCTGCAGACGAAGTAACTAACGGTTTTATCACTGCATGTATATCCAATTATGGTGTTCCCAATGTGGTCATCACTGACAGAGGCACTTGCTTCTCATCGGATCGTTTCAAAATCACCTTGCGTTTCATGGGATGCACCTTTCACCAGACGACTGCCTATCATCACCGATCTAACGGTATGGTAGAGAGAATGCATAGAGAACTCAAAGCTGCTTTAGCATCCTCGTCCATTAATGGCAACTGTGTCGATGCAATACATTTAGTTCTACTTGCCATGCATTCCGGCACTCGTGAATCCATTAAAACGCCTGCGTCACAACTCTTGCATGGCATGAATCTACGTCTGCCTAGTAAGCTCTTACGTCTACTACCCGCAATGTTCGATTACACTTTTTTGGCGTTACGTATATATTTTTACATTGTAACGTATGGCTCACACCTGAGCTCAGCATGCCTATCTGCCTGACCAGCTACTTAGAGCTAACGCCTTTGTGTAGCAACACTAAGTAACTTCATATCATGGTACAGGCCACTTTAAAAGTATATCTCAACTTCATCAGTTGCAAAGTGACTAATCTACAAATATCATGACCACAACGTTGAGCACACACTAGCTCCTTCGGTCGTATTCAAACACATCGACGGCGATCCAGTCTGCCCAGGTTTTAACTTAAACCTGGCAACTTTAGTGTCAATCTACCTTGAAATCCTCACGCTGCGGCTCCCAAATCTTACACTGCTTTATTTTACCTAACGCGGTATGACCAGACACTACAGCTAAAAATTTGTGTAGCAATTTCTTGTGATTATTTGGCATCATCAGCCATGGGTAGAGTTGGCTGATATAGCAACAGAAGAAGATACGCCAATCAAAAATAATGCATTAGGCAAAGAAATTCTAAATATATTAGCGAATGAAGTCTTCGCGCGGAATAGCAAACAAAACCAGCTAATTTTATTTAATCTTGACGAAAATGCCGACGTGAAGGACGTTGAGAAATTAAATGTATTGATCATGGACAACATGAAAGCTGATGTAGCTAAAGGTTATAGGGTGGGCAAAAGTTCTGATCATCCAAAATCTTTCGTGGTAAAATTATCAAACAGGCCGACAAATATGCAGATTGAAGCCATTAATAAAAAGAAAGGTGAGCACCCTAATTTTCATAGTATATTTATTGGGCGTGACAAAACATTTCTTAAATGGAAATTGTCAAAAGCAGAAAAGCTAAAGAATAATCAAGAGCAGAAACCGTCTACTTCAGATCACGCTAATATAAGGAATTCATCAAGTGATTCAAAGACAACAAAAAACGATGTATTGTTACTGAATGTTGTGGACAGCGGGGAGAGGAGAAGTAGCGCCTCAAGACCCAGCAAAAGAACAATAAAGAAATCAACAAAGTTGAACCAGTAAAAGCTGATAACTGTTTAGATAAGTCGTATACTACTTATACTTTATTTTATGCCAGATTTAAAAGTGTTAAGAACAAAAACTTTTTGCTGTGTAGTTTTGTAATAAGTAACGATTTTTATTTTAAAATATTATCTGAAACTTGGCTCAACAAGGACATTGAAAGCCACGAATTTGACATTCATCACTATTCTGTAACGCGCGGATCCGCGTTACAACCCAACGAAGCTCAATTTTGTCAAAAATAGATATCCTTAAGGTAACATATGCTAATTCTGGTTTTACACAATATTTCACTTAACTGTGATTTTAGCAACCAACTCTGTTAGTTTCAAGCAGTTTTAATTGAGATTTCTTGAATTGCAATTTTAATTATAATTAAATGGGTTTTATTTAATAATAAAACACACCCGTGCGCAATATGCCCGTAACATGCAGTGGATTTATGTGACAACCATCAAAGCCCGGATTTATATAATTTAAGTGTATCAACAACTCTGCTAAGGCATTCTGGATTTATATGTTCTTTTCTTTTTCAATCATCTTCATAAGTTTATTACTGATTCAGCCAAGACATTCTGGATTTATATATTTTGCACCACTTCTCACTCGTGTGAAAATGTCATTTCTACCGAGACATTCTGGATTTATTTATTGTATTTATTGTGACTACTTTTATACGAGACATTTAATTTTGTTGACTATATTATTTTTTTGCCGTCTAGAGCACAATCCATTAGGATTAACAGTGAATTTTAATTTACCTTGCAGCATTGTATTTAATAAACGGATACTATACCAAAGCGTATCAATAGGAAATAATGTAAACTAAGAATAAACGAGATTATAAATTGAAGTGTAGTATTATCAATAGCATTAAAAAAGGAGGTTAGATTTGGTTGATAAAGAAATTAATTCATCATTGCTGATAATCCGTCAAAAATCAGAAAGAAATTTTTTGGTCAAACTGAAGAGTAATCCTAGACGAAGATACGAGATCCTAACAGATTACAGTAAATGTAAGGAGAAATTAAAGCTCATTACATGTGGATAAAACTGAATATGATTTATTCTGTGATTTGGATGAAATATTTGGCAATTTGATATGTAATTCACAGAATAAAAGCAATTTAATCGACTTACTTGATCCTTCGGGTGACCCGGAACCAGGACTTGTTATTGACAGTGATGCATTGATAAATTTAATGTTAAAAATAAAATCAAAAAAGCAAAAAGATCACCTTGATATATCGATTGATAACCTACTTCAATTTCCTTTAACTTTTATGAATGTACTCTGCAATTTTATAAAAAGAATTTTGAAGAATGGGTTATTACCAATCGATATTCTAACGATAGTAGCTAAACCGTTGCCAAAATGAAGTAAGCCAACGTGCGCGAGTAATTATAGACTAAACTCTATTATCCCTTCGTTTTTAAAGATAATAGAACGATTGATTCCAGATCATTTAGAAGACATGCTGCCGGTTGATTTTGATATAAGTCAACATGGCTTTACGAAAGATAGACTGTAGAATGTTTTGTAGTCATAGTAATAGCTTTTGCGGGTTAGCTGTCTATTTAGTAATGATTTCCTAGATTTTTATGGTAGTCGTTATCTTCACCCATCCCTTGATCAGTCCCTGACATTTTCCGAAGGGTGAAGTAAGAAAACTCATCCATTTTCAGACGTTTATTGCTAGTGATATAGCTAAGCATGAATCAATTCACAGTTAAATAAAATAGGCCGTGCTCCAGACGGCAACAAATTGATATATTTTCAATACAATTGAATGCCTTATACACAAGTAATTATCAAGAAAACAATCGTCTGAATCGTGATAAATACATGTAAATAATTGAAAATATATGATGATATAAATCCAGATTGATTAGCAATTTAGTTTAAAGTCACTGGTAAATATTGTTACTGATAAGTGATAGATAAAAATCGTGTAAAAACCGTCATAAAAAGCACTACAAATAATAATTCCACTATTTTCTAGGTTTTGAATGATAAAATACAAAAATCCATTGAACTATATAGATTCGGATAAAAGATTGAGAAACACCTGATGTCATAATTAGTGTAATCATAACTGAAGTGTTTGCAGTTGTATAAAAATGGTGAAGGCAATTAAACTAAGTAAATCCAAAGTTTGAACACAGAGACAAATAAATCCACCGCATTTTCCTTGCGTATTGCGCGTGGGTGTCTTTTATTTATGAAACAAAATCCTATTAATTAAAATTAAAATTGCAATTCAAGAAATCTCAATTAAAATTGCTTAAAATTATCAGAGATTGTTTCTAAAATCACAGTTAAGAGAAATATTGTGTAAAAACAGAATTAGATTATTTGTTTGTCAAAATTGAACATCGTTGAGTTGTAACGCGGAGCCGCGTGTTACAAGACAATTACTAATATGCTTTCTATGTGGAAACATGTAATTAAACTAGATGAGAAAAAGTTAGATGCATTAATTGTGTTTATAGATATCTCAAAAGCTTTTGACTCCATATCTTTTTATGCTATTTTGAATGCGATTAATTTATTGAGTATTGATCCGGATATTTTTAGATTATTTAGATACTATTTATATAATCGAAGAATGACTATTCAAGTAAATGATTTGATATCAAAATCGAAAAGAGTAACTAGTGGAATTCCACAGGGATCAAGTTTGGGACCAATTTTATTTAAAATCGTATTTGCACATTTGGAAACTAAGACCCTTAACGGTCAAGTTTGCAAATTCGCTGATGATTTAAAAAGAATCTTTCCAATTGATCCAAAAAATGTTGAATTCTCCAAAAATAATGTGACACTAAATTTGTATGATTTAAGTTGATATTTAAAAATAATAATAATACATTTATTTGGCATCAAATGCCAACTGGCCCGACCATTGAAATAACTAATCAAGGGTAGGATATGTGAAGGTGAATGGAATTGTGACTAGCAAAGTATTTAATAGCAGGGGTGGAGGAGTTGATGAAAGGAAACGTTTTCATCAACATTAAGATAGTTCAATTTGGTGAAAAAAATAAAAACGAAATTTCATTTGACTAGACAAGATCAATTGGAGTTCAGTCCATGAAGTGTCCGAGCATCAAAACGGGTTAGGTTGGGTCCGGACAGATGAGTTCAAGTGTAAGATCGAAAATGATGGCAGACCGGAAGCAGACGTCGACCGATGGAGTCCTTTGTCGTGGAGATTGAATTGATGGAGCGTAGCATAGACCCGGAAGGAGTCTACAAGATTGAAGCAAGTGAGTCATGCAGGGGTCCTGGCGTCCGTTGAAGGAGGTTATGATTGAAGGAAGAAGAGAGGGGAGTTGATGTCCGAAGCAAACCGTTGGTGGATCGGTAGGGCTTTTGAGTTTCCGGTCTTCCGCTGAAACAAGAAAGAAAAGAATTTGATGAGCAAAACGTAGCAAAGTGTCCACCATATGGATATGATTGGGTGAATAATGAGCTGAAACGTGGTATAAGTGAGTTGAGATTGAAAGATTTAAAAACAGAGGGGTAAGGTGGAAAATTATATGACTGCCTGAGGGATTTCGCCCTCTGAAGTCAGTAAAGAGAATAGTCTGGGGTGAAGGAAATGTTATGAATTGAGAAGGAACCAGTTTCGTATCACAAAGAAGTTTTTGAAGAAGTACTTATGGGTCGCCTTTTTAAATTCATGCTGGGGTAGGAGCTTTATGTCCGTCGGAAGAGCGAAGATGAGATAGATTTTTTAAATATGGTGGAGGTATGGTTAGTTTGGATAGAAGAGTTGCTAGAACGTGTGGCGTAGTGGTGACTTGCGTGAGCAAAGTTGGAGAGTGGTAAGCAAGTTGTGATCTTATGGATAAAAGAAATGACTAGAAGGTTACGGGTAAACCAAAGCGGTAGAAGATTAGCCAGGAGTATTCGTTCACGATAATTTTGGCATTGGAGGAAGATTCGCTATAAAAATCTGGAGGATAGCTGTTCGGTGGTATACGAGGAGGCGAGAGTGACAGGACAGTAGAATTCGCTAGCGTATGAAATGAGGAGCAGAACGTAGACCTTGAAAAGCGTGAGTTGGAGAATGGGATTGTTAGTCTTAAAACAGATCATACGAGTCCATTTGAAGAGTTTGGAAGTAGTGTGCGTAAGGTGTTGGGAGAAGTCTAAGGATTTTAAAAATCAATACCTAGGTGTTTGGCCAAATCTACTATTTCTATATCGAGGGGATAATTTGCAACCGGGATAGAGCAGAATGGGTCAGAGGAGAGTTTCATTAGACGAGTCTTGGCGGGATTTAGTTTGAGACCAATTCTGTTGAGCTGCGAGTGGAGCGAGGATAAGAGCTCCTATGTAAGGGATAAGGAGTGGTTGGATGCTGCGAGGTTACTGAATACGATGACCATGTCATCCACATATTTGAACAGCTTGATGACACTAGGGCTAAGAATAAATGGTAAAAAGACGAGATCTTTAAAAATAGGTAATAGGACAGACTTTAATTATGGTTATTTTCATGATGCTGTGATTAATGATGTTATTGAGATTAAAATTATGCAAGAAAAAAAGGATTTAGGAATAACTATTCAATGTACAGCTTCTGCTGAGAGACATTTTGAAAGGATAGTAGGCAGTGCCAAGAAAAGATGGGCACTAATAAATAGAAATATCTTATCGAATGACATAAAATTTAAATAATATGGATTATACCAATACTAGAATATGCTGCCACTACTGGGAATCCATTAAAAAAGGGATTGTCTAATAAGATAGAATCTGTACAAAGAAAAGTTGTGAAACAAATAAGTCCTGTCTCCTGCACTATATACGCCACTAGATTACAGTTTGTATCACTGCAAAATTTATGGTTTCGGAGGATGTGCTATTGCATAAAAGTTTTCCACTTGAACCAGTGGACTGGTGTCTATATGAATCCAATAAGAAAGAGTCATGAAGTTGGAACTAGATCTGGACATTTGGCAATATCTCCTCCTTTGGTGGGGAATGTTGCGAGCAAGTTATTCTCTTTTTCGAAAATCAACAAAATGTATAATCATTTTCCAAATGGGCTTAGAGAAACGCCTCCATCTAAGATATCTTTTAAATTTTTATCTACTGAACTAAAAAAAGTCTACAATCCTGCTGACATTTTTTTAATTTTGATTATGATAATTCTTTCTTATGGTTAAATAAAAGTCAAGGATATTTGTTATCAACAACATAATTTCTTGAGATTTTTATCTCCAAGTTTTGTATTATTAAAATTGAAATGCTATGCATTATATCATTACGTTAGTCAACAATACATACAATCAATTGCTAGTCATGGTTCTAATTTTTTTGCATAATGTTACACACGAATTATACCTTAATTTTTCCTATTTTTTATGATGAATCTATTACTATTTACACCCGAACATTCTAAAGTTGATATATTGTACATTTGTGGAGGAAGATAATTCCTCCGCCAAAATTAAAGTGACATTAACTGATAAATTTAAACCACCTTGGCTGATTGAAACGAATTTTATATAAAAAGAATTTATTCTTTTATTTTCCAGAACTTTCTTTGTTTAAATACTTGACTGTATAAATACTTTGAATTTTGCGCGATTTCAGTTTTCGAGCATACTGTCCGTGACCGGTTGTAACTTCCTCGGCCTGCTGCATTTATTTCATTTTCTCCATTTAAGATTTACTCGATTTAAGCAATATACACCTGCTAACACTGTTTTCTAATTTTTCTTATACATATATTTGGGGACGTTCTGGTACAGATAATTCAATAATTCTGTTTTTTACGTCTATTTCTTTCCAGATAATTTGTTCGGGTGTTTTGTAACGTGAAAGGTTTCACATTCCTATTACCTAACATTAAGTATCAAATTTATAATTAAATTCGATCGACATGGAAGTTCATCTTTCAAATTTAAGGCTCTAGCAAGTTAGCACAAGACATGGCAGGTATGAATTTAGCAGATATGAATGAAAATACAAGCTTATCAGATTCTATTGTACATATAAGGACTGAACACAATCTGGCATCTATGGGGTTCTCAGACACCAATAGGTTAGGAGCCTCTACACAGTACAACTAGTGAGATTTAGTTATCACCATGAGACTAATTGCACATATTTATGTGATGCGATATCTGATTTTCTATTGTACATTTTCCAATATTATTATTTGATGGAATATCTGTGGTTTGAATCCAAATAAAGATATTCTATTCTATTCTTTAAAAAATTTGTAATTTCTAAATATCGTTGTAGAGGCTCCTAACCTATTCGTGTCTAAGAACCCCATAGATTCCAGATCGCTTGTAGTCCTAAAATTTACTGTAGAATCTGATAAGCTTATATTTTCATTCGCATCTGCTAAATTCAAACCTGCAATATCTTGCACTAACTTGCTAGTGTCCTCAAATTTAAGATCTGCATTCATATCTATGAAATTTAATTATTAAATAGCCACTTAATGTTAGGCAAATCGGGATGTGAAACCTGTCTCGTACAAAACACCCAAACAAATAATCTGGAAATAAATAGACGCGAGAAACAGAATTATTAAATTACCTGTTCTAGAACGTCCCTTCTATGCGCGCATCAATAAAAATATAAGACAGTATAAGCAGGTGTATATTGTAGAAATTGGTCAGTTTTTAATGAAGAAAAATGTGACAATTGCAGCAGGCCAAAGGAGATACAACCAGTCCAGGACCGTAATTCTCGAAAACTGAAATTGGCGCACAATTCAAAGTCAAGTATTTAAACAAAGAAAGTTCTGGAAAATAAATGAAAAAAATCTTTTTAAACAAATTTCATTACAATCAGCCAAGGTGGTTTAAATTTATCAGTTAATGTTACTTTAATTTTGGCGGAGGATTTATCTTCCTCCAAATAATACAGAATAAATTTTTGTTTTTAAAACGTTTCGTATTCGTATAAAATAATAAATATTTATTACTAGTGTAACGACACAAATTAATGGCCGACATATTGCATAAATTAAATTCAATTTTATTTACATTGCACCAATGAGAAAAAAGCGAAACTTGCCGTTTAACCAATAGTGTGCAAGTAGATATATATTACTATGGCATGCTATTTAAGCACGGCAATTTACCATGCAAGTCAGTTGTCGCATTTGCATTCTGCTTTGCGCTACGCGTGTGCGTTCTGTCGGCTGTCAATACCTACGCTGGTGATTTGATAGTTTCACCAACAATTGGCTACAACGTTGACTCATCTTGTTGCGGTACAACCAGCGAGACGAGCCAATTAATTGCAGAACCTGAACGACGCTATCCACATCGTGATTACAACTCGACAACGGGAGCAACAACAACCAGAGTCCACCAAAGGCTCTAGAACATCTTCACACTCTGAATAATACAGGAGAACGCACGACCAGGCCCTCTTAAGGGCCACCTATCAGTAACAAATCTATATTCAGAGCACCTTAACCGAGTTTGTAACGTCGTACGGCATTTACTTGAAGGTGGGGCGTTTACAAAATTGGCAACCGCGCCAGGATATTGATTATTGTTCTGATTTTTTTGGTATAAATAAAATTGACTTCCTTTTTCATTTATTTGGGATAAAAATAGATTAAAATTTGCGTTTTCTTTACCCTAATCGTAGTCTTATGGGAATTTTGTTGGGTATATATTCCCGGATTTATGTTGAATTTTTTGTGATATAATAAGAATACATTGGCATCAAAGGCCAACTGGGCCTCTATTCATCTTTTCTACGTACAAAACGGTACCGTACGTAATCGACAGTCTCAATTGCGGATTTTTGGAGCAGTTACTGTGACATGCATTTGTTCTGTGCTCATTCAACTGTGGAAGCTTTTTGTGGGTAAGCGTTTCGTTAAAGTATATTTATATATTTTCATATTGCTTATAAATTTATGCTTTTAAGATCTCGTAAGATTGTTAGAATGTCAGGTCCAATTTTAGATATTGATGTTCCTGTTTGGGATAGAGATAGTGCACTATTCTTTATGCGCGTAGACTCCGCTTTCTTCCCGTTTCCTGATTATGACAGTCATCAATGACTGTCGAATGTTTTTGCTAAACTACCTTCTGAATTGCAGTGGCGGATTTATCCTAAGCTTGAGGCCATTAAGAAGCTACCTAATCCCATTTTGGATCTACAAAATGAGGTAGAATCCTTGCTTGGGCCCACAGAGACTGAGCAGATATTAAACAAATATAGACAGTTAGACATGCCAAACCTTGGCCCCATTGAAATATTGAGAGAATTACGGAAACGTTGGTATAAAACCAACATTTCTGACCATGAGGCTAAGGTTGTTTTTATTATCAATCTTCCACAAACATTAAAACTCTTTGCCCGACAGTTACCCAACACTCTCTCTATAGATGACTTATCTGAGAGATGTGAGTTAGAATATAGGGTTTTGGAACCCAAAGTGAATCCATCATCCTTTTCTTCACCCCCGCAAGATGATAGACTCTCCTCTTTAGAGAGAACAGTGGCGAACATGGCTAAAGTTCTAGAAGGATTGGCCATTACCAAATCCGAGCTAAATCAAGTGAATGCTCGACCCAAATTCGTTCCTAAGCCCAATTATAACGGTAGGCGGCGATCGAGATCTCCGCAATCCTTTAATAAATATGCCCCAAAGAACTGGTGTTATAACCATCAGAAGTTTTTTTATTCATGCCAAGTCTGTCTTTGTCGTTCCGACGAATTTCCGATTGAGTGCCAACTTCCACAGCTGACGGAAATGACAACAGACAGCAGGCACAAGGGTGCATCAGTATCGGGAAACGTCTGGCGCAGGAAGTAGAAGACCGCACTTTCTGCGCATCAACGTCATCAACGGCGCCACAGGGAAGAAGCCAACTACAATCCGACATCCCTGTCGACTCTTTTCGTCCACGCCGAATTTTTCACATAGAGAACCAAACTGACAACGCCGGACGCAATCACCAACCTACTTGTTTGCATGACCCGGCCAAACAGCCCAACGAGCTTCTGCACCTTCTTGATTTCAAAACTGGCGAAGAGTTCATCGTAGACACAGGTGCGGCAGTCTCAGTTTTCAAATGTGATTCAATGGCCGAGATGTCGCTAGGCGTTCTTCTCGCAACAGCTACAGGCGAGCCCATACGATCATATGGCTGCCGGTACCGCACACTCAACATAGGTCTACGACGTGAATTTTCCCACAACTTCATCTTTGCCAAGGTCTTACATAATATAATAGGCCTTGATTTCCTTCTAAAATTTCGGCTCATTGTTGATCTTGCCAATCAAAAGATCATCGACCCCTCCACCGGACTTGAGAAATGTTTTTGGACACTTGCCTCCGAGCGTTTGGAGTTACAGGTCATTCAGCCAACCCCAGTGCATCATTCAGCAGATATATCAGCAGCTCTTCGAAAATACAAATCGCTTTTTGATCTTAACAAGTCAGAGCTACGAGTCTCCAACAGGATGCATCATATCGTCACAGAAGGACAACCTATTGCACTCAAGAAGCGACCACTGGCTCCTGCTAAGCTGAAAGCTGCCCAAGAAGAATTCTCAAGGCTTTTGAAAGAGGGAATCATCAGACCATCGAAAAGTTCATGGGCGTCACCACTGCACTTAGTCTCTAAATCAAACGGATCCTACAGAGCCTGCGGAGACTACCGTAAGCTAAATTCAGTGACAAAATCTGATGCATATCCTATTCCAAATATTAACACTTTACTTGAAATACTCAACGGCAGCAATTTCTTCTCAGTGATTGACCTCAGACAAGCTTACCATCACATCCCGGTAGCACCAGAGGATATCGAGAAAACTGCAGTCATCACTCTATTTGGCCTTTTTGAATATCTTTACATGCCTTTTGGACTTAAGTGTGCTACTCAGACATTTCAAAGATTCATGGACAACATACTTTGCGACGACTCTGCTTATTGTATGTCATATCTCGATGACATTATGGTATTCAGTCCAGATTTAGAATCTCATGCGAAGCATCTACGAAATGTCCTCTCACGCTTATCCAACCACGGACTCAAGATCAACTGTGATAAGACGCAGATTACAACTTCATCCGTCGACTTCTTAGGGCATCGTATCACGGCCCAAGGTATTCAACCGTTGCCGTCAAAGACGAATTCAATCAAGAATATCAAGTCACCAAGGACTTTGAGCGATTTGCAGAAAATCCTGGGAGTACTAAACTATTATCGCAAGTTCCTTCCAGGCTTTTCAAAACAACTTTATCCTTTGTGCAGGCACCTGCGGAACCGAAAAGGACTTAGCAAGAATTCCATCTTTGCTTGGTCATCCGAAGACGAGGAATTACTTCGACTTGCCATCAACTCGTTAGCAAATGCCAAAATGCTAACACATCCAGATTTTGAAAAGCCATTTCTACTCACGACAGATGCTTCTGAATTCGCTATTGGAGCCACGTTGGAACAAGAGATCGACGGAGTTCGGAAGCCTATCAGTTTCTACTCGCGTACTCTCCAACCAGTAGAAACGAGGTACGACACTTTCGGCCGAGAACTTCTCGCCATCCACGACGCAGTGCGCCATTTTATCAGCATCATTGGTAGTAGCAGATTTGTTGTTTTCACAGATCATGCACCACTAGTTAGCGCACTTTGAAACGCAACTTCATCTATCGCCAAGTACCCTGCCAGAGTGGAAAGACAGCTTTCTCGTCTAAGCGAATGGCAATTTGACGTCTTTCACGTCAAGGGAAAACAGAACTTCATTGCAGATGCCCTTTCCAGGCCAGACGTTTCTCTACAACCACCTTCGCCGTCACCATTCACTGTCAACTCCTTGGCACTCAGTGAACCTGCACTAACGCCAACTCTCCTGCGAACGGAACAACG
>JAQBSW010007975.1:0-37052 GCA_029291075.1 Eudiplozoon nipponicum
CGGGGTGCAATGTTTCACGTACATAAGCGAGGTTAAAATCTTTCCAAGGAATTTCGTACAATCCTGATGTATCCAGTGTAAAATATTGTTTTTAAACATTTCGTATTTTGTATTTTGTTGTTATCATTTTTTTCTGCTTAACATATTTAATTTTCTTAAACGTAAAAACCTCTAAATTTTGTGTGTTGAGGAAAGCTGGAACTTAATGGAATGTCTCAAATAGTTAGACGGTTTATTCACTATATAATCATGAGAGTATGTCTTTGTATAAAATTCATCACACATGATTAATCAAATTCTTCATGAGCAAACTTAAAATTGATTAATAATCTCACTTTTCCTTGTAGCTCGTGATTAGTGTCATTATTATTTTTAGCTTATACCTCTTTAATATTTAGTTGTTCACAAACCCCAACATTATATCAAAACTAACTCAGCAGAAACGTCCCTTCTCCTTTGTTTACGTACTGAGACTTCACTTCCACATAGAATTAATATATCTCTTTTTCACATGTTAACCAATTTAGACCGTGTTTATTTACAATTTAACCGTAAATTTGTATGGAAGGAATTACGCAATTTTAATTTAATTTTTATTATCAAAAAGAAGTCTACTGGAGTCCAATATCTCCTTTTTTCCATCGTTTCGTGTACTGAACTTTAGAATCTCTCTGTTAAGGGGAATATCCGTAAAAGTCTCTATATGACGATAGACAGTGGTGTGCAAAAATATAAGTAACAGCGATTTTAATTTAGTTTTCAGCCTTATCACTTCAAACGTAAGCATACATAATATTGCAAGAAAGTTCATGATTAAAAAATATATCATTAGCATTTCAGTGAAATCTTCTCTTTAATTTTAAAACTTAAAAATAATATTTTGTGTTATTCATATATCAATAAACTAAATGTTAATCACTTTTAATACAATTTGTTTATTGATTTTGTAGTAGTTAATATTTATTCTGATTGCGACTCATAATTGACTTATTAATTGATTCTTGTTGGGCAAAACTATATTTTTACATTCACTGGCCACTTTGGACTTAATAAATAGTGCACGTAATACAAAGTTTGAAAAATGTCAGCATTTGATATGATATAAATGTGAAGAATTCAAGCATCTGAAGACATTTTTTCATAAGTTTATTTAAACTGTATCTAATAGTATAGTAAAACTTTTTAAATTCAATTTTGTGACATTTTAGCTATAACTTTTTAATCGTTAATAGAACACAGCTATTCGAATTCAAACATCATCAAGAAATCAGGGAATTACGTACACCGTCCTATTATCCCTCATTCCTCACCCACATATATAGTGGTTAAAGGGCGTAATACCGGCTCCTACTGATGAGTCGCCAGTAAGCACAAAACAAATGCGCATGAGATTATACTTTCCGTTTATGCTGCCTTTGGTTTATCCTACTGGTCACAACTGAAATAATTTGTTACTAGGTTTGCAACACATAATACATACTTGCATATATATTAGTTCACCGCAACAAACAGTATTTAATTAAGTACACCGTCGAAATTGTGCAATTCATTGAAATATCGGGTTAAATTTGAATTTAACGTAGTAACAATTGTGATAAAACATGATTATGAACCAAATTATTCAGAAAAGTTCTCTGCAAAGAGTTCATAGAAAACAATGTAATATGGATTAAAGAAGACACATGTCTTTTGACGTCTCTGATGAGTCAGTCCGTTTTTAAGTATAAGATGCAAGCGCTACTAAATTGTACAGGTACAGACACCAAAATAAAAAAGAACCTATTGAGATTTTACAAGGAAACATAAAATTATTGAGCAAAAATTGATTTATATTGATGAATTGTTTTAAACACATTGTGATTCGCTCATATAAAGAGATTCACATGGTGTAGAGTTTAGTCAAGGGAAATGAACGAACTAATGTGTTGAGAGCTATTATTAATGTACAGCATGGAACAACATAAATTTTGTTCAAGTTTTATGCCATAGAATAGGAAAATACTAATAATTCTTAGTTCACATGTCGATAAATTCATATCGTTTGGTTGGGATCATTGATAAATGTAGATTAAATGAAAACGGTGTGTTGACTAGCTTAGATTTGGAAATAGTGTTCATGAATATACTAGTTCCAAAATTAGTCCAATTTTTTTACTTTTTTGGTTGATTATCTGTTAATATTATGAGTAAGAAAATTTTCCCTTCGAAATATAATGCACATGATTAAGCTCTTCTTAGCTTCAACTTTTTTATATTGTGGAATCAAACATACAGGCAGGTTATAGGTGTCCCAATGTGATGGCTATAATTGATTCTCATAAATATGACACCATGCAATGCATGGCGAAGAATAATATATATGACGCCCCAAAACACCGAATTGTGTGTGCAATGCTTATTTGTAATCATTAAACGAATGGTATTACAAATATCGCAAACTTTGCTGTTCAAGTGAGTAATCTCCAAGGAGTCATGGGAAAAATTGATATTTATAAGTGTCAAATTTATTATAAATGGTCAAAAATTAGAAAGTCGTCCTTATGAGAAGGTTACTTACTCAGATTATTTAAATTAATTTGTGAGCTTGAAATAAACATTGACCCCATTTTATGTAATCAGTCGTCGAAAAACATAACAAAAATACCGCCAGTCGTACTTAATCGGACATTTTTTATAATTACGAGACAGCATCGATATAGGATGAAAATCAGTATCTTAAAATAGACGTCTGTTTGAATTCGTCATCCAACAGTCATAGAATATATTAAGATTAAATAAATTATAATTTGATAACTATTTAGTTTTAATTTAGTAAAAACGAAGAAGATAAACGACTTAAGAAATTTAATCAGAATTGAAAGCATATTAATTCTAATAGAATGACGAAGGAGGGTAATATCATGGAAATATCGGGCGCCAAATTATAAAGGAATATAAATACGTGGCATAAAAGTAAATTATTATAAGCATTTAAAAGCAATCCTTTCTAGTTAAGAATAAACTCGCCAACTAAAAGTAGAAATTGAAATGTCAGAAACATCAGGATTATATGAAATTCCATGTTAGTATTGCAACCTCATGCGATTTATGAAAGCATGGGCTCCATTTGAATAAGAAGAGTGGCACACAGAACTGCATGCAAATAGGTACGTTTTAATTAAATAGAACATTGCACGAAATACTGTAGAAAACATACATAAAGTTCACTAAACTGACAGTTAGACACTGTTTGTGGTGATGAACTTATATTTATGCAATTATGTATTAAATTTTGCGCGGCTAGTAAAAATTTGATTCAATTATGACAAGAAGGATGAACCGACGATAGAAACAACGGAACGTATAATCGCATGTGTACTTTCGTTCCGTGCTAACTATCGACTCATCAATAGGAGCCGGTATTACGCCTCAATTTTCTGCCATTCTTCACAAAAATATATATTGAACATAAAGCTTAATACCGACTACTACTGATAAGTCGCTAGTAAGCACGAAACGAATGCGCACATGAGACTATACGTTTAGTTTATGCTGGCTTTGTTTCATCCTTCTGGTTATAAGTAATCTAATTTTTTTTACTATATGCGCAACACATGATACACAATTCACTGAGTTATTTGTCGACGCATATCAATTTATCGTCGCAAAAGTCTGACAAGACTGATTAGGCCATCTAGTTAAACTAAATCAATCCATAAAATAAGGCATGCTCGCTTTGGAAAACAGCACTAAATAATGTTGGAAGGCGCAGATTGCACGAATCAACACCGAAATCTTGCTCCCGTATAAATGTACAATTTTTTTAATCAAGATTATATTTCAGGTGGCAGAAAAATCACTGACGATATCTTAATGAATTTCAAAACTTTTTTCGAACTTAATCCATTATTCTTGTTATCTTTCTGTATATATTAACTTAATTATATTATACAATTGAACATGTTTTAATTAGTTTTAAGGCTAAAAATCACATTTCTAGTAGGTATTTATATAAATTACCTTCTGACATTTATTAAAATTAATTTCCTATCTTAATTTCGCTTGTAAGTTTCTAAAATCTGGATTGATTGCCTTGGCAGGATTTTAGGACCAGTGTATTCACATCAACTTGCCATTTTCCTAGACAGTGACGTGAATCCCAAATACTTCATTTACCAAAGTAAGTTTAGAAAATGTTTTCTCATGCGTGCGAAGAGTAGTTTCCATTAAACACTTTAGTTTCACTTAGATTCACGCACACGAGCACATAATTACATTTAACCTAATATTTCAGGGTTATGAATATAGAAGTAAATACAGTACAAACGTCCACATAGTGAAAGGTTAGTAACTATTGTGTGATCACTGTGATTATCCTTAGAAAATAGTTCAGGTGCAAGTAAAATACACGATGCACGCGTATCTAGTTAAATGTCTTTGATTGCTATTTAATCCGCCAGAACGTTGTAATGGAGCTGATTAAACTAAAATAACACTTGTTTTTTTATTTGTCAGTTTTGTGGCGTCGTGATCTCACCGATGACAGAGGAACTAGGAATAATTTCTGAAATATTTAGCGTGAAAATGTGCACAGTTTACGTAAAACTATTGCTTTGCACATCAATGATCCGGTAATTACTTACAATTCTCCTTGAGCTCTGTTGCTTCAATCTTGTTGTTTGTCTTGGTTGATCAATTTAGTTTTTTCTCTATCTGAAATAAAGCAATTTTAGCGTTACTGTTCTGAAGGTTAGCTAATGCAGCATATTCCTCGTCAAGTGGAGGCCTGAGAGTCTAGCTTAATTCTTTGAATTCCATGGCCCATGGTTCTGCATGCACGGTGTTGCGCTTGAAATTAAACGCCCTTCCCATATGCCAACAGTGACAGTCTGTAGTGCCTTCAGATAAACTTTAACTAAATTTAAAAGTTTTTCTGTGCATAGACGGTTGTACTTTGAGTGCTAAGTATAGCCATTACACTGGTTAGCGAATATCGCCTGGGTTAATTTTTTTGTAGGCGCTACTGTATGGCAGTTATTGCAAAGTGACAATGAGGGACGATGCATACAGGTTTGACAAAGAATATATCTGCGTTCCCTCAATCGTGATTGTGGAGCAGATCCTTCAACGGTTCGTAATGTCAATCTGGTATCTTGCTCGATTAAATGTTAATTTTTGCACCAGGAACCAGGTGTCACGCTACACCAATTAATCAGTAAAAACGTTGATTAAACGGCGCGCTTGCTTAGGTGCAGCGTATTTACGCACGTGATACGCAACAGCTCTGTATTGATTTTTACTAAGTTTTTGCACCTCCGTTTGAATTCATCTGACTGAAAACGATCAGATTCATCCAAGCGACTAAATGTTTGCTTATTTGGATACTTCAAGTTTGCTCCATTTTGGTTTACTTCAAGGATACAAACTCAAACTATAATGTTAAGAATTTCGGAAATGAAAAAATAACCTGATTATCCTCAACGCCCTTCAGTCATCGCACTTACAAAAATGATATTCGTTGTATTGAAGGCAACATTAATTACTTATTATCTATTTTGGCATTTTAAATAAAAAAGTATTGTGCAATGTGAACATAAACTGTGTAAATCCTTTGTAATCACTGAAAAATATACCCATCACCCAACGGTGCGATAAGGCGTCTAGCGTCAGGAGGTAACGACCTTAAATCCAAATATTCATAATTTAAGTTTGAAAAGATTCCGAAACGCCATTGTCCCACATGGCAATCTTTTTCACCAGCGGCTATTTTTGAAATTCAATGCAATTATTTTCTGGTTTAAAACTTACTGACTATTTGCAAGTATGTATTAGGTGTTGCAAACATAATAACAAATTAATTCAGTTGTGATTAGAAGGATAAATCAAAGGCAGCATGAACGGAAAGTATAATCTCATGCACATTTGTTTCGTGCATACTGGCGACTCATCCGTAGGAGCCGGTATTAGGCCCTTTAACCACTATATATATTGGTCAAGAATGTGGAATAATAGGACAATACAATCTCCTAGACGAATGTGTAAACCTGCAATTGTGAAGCTAACATCATATAAAGTCAACGACAATGCGACTTCAACGCTAACTCACACTTTATAATATATATATATATATATATATATATATATATATATGTGTGTGTGTATATATATATATATATATATATATATATATATATACCAAAACAAATGTGCATGAGATTATACTTTCCGTTCATGCTGCCTTTGTTTTATCCTTCTGGTCACAACTGAATTAATTTGTTACTAGGTTCGCAACACCTAATACATAAATTTTTGCATACATATTAGTTCTTCGCAACAGACAGTATTTTACTGACTATTTGTACTTACGTCGCATTGATGCTATGCAGTTTTGAAACTCATCGTGACGAAAAGTAAATTGCTACATTACTTTTATAAACGACGGTCGCAGCATTAATGAAACATAGGCAATGATGGATAATTGAATCTCTTTTCAAAAATAGTCATCTTTCCTATTAGCGTTTAGTATATAGTTGGAACGACTATAATTGCACTATTTTAGTTTAAAAATATGCGAGACTGAGAAAAATTTGTTTTTGATATAGCCTAATCTTCAAAAATTGCTCTTAATGGAAAAATGATGTGAAGGACTATGTTTACTTCTTTTTATCTTGAAAACCGAACAATATTTGTGTATAATTTACGGACACATTTATAATTTTGCTATGTGTCTTTGGTGATGAACATCCCGGTAATCGAAGTTTGCACTTTTGCACATTATAATTCGCATGCTATAAATATTAATTTTTTTATTGGCTGGTAATTCTGATTACGAAAAGATAGAATTTAACATGTGTTTAAAAGCACAAACGCAAACTGACCAACCAAGGTCAGACCGAAATGCTTAAAAAAGCGGTTTAAAATTAGATTTGCGGCGTTTACTCTTACTAGTGTAAACGCCCCGGCTTCAAGTAAATGCCGTACGACGTTACAAACTCGGTTAAGGTGCTCTGAATAGAGATTTGTTATTGATAGGGGGCCCTTAAGAGGGCCTGGTCGTGCGTTCTCCTGAATTGATCAGAGTGTGAAGATGTCCTGGAGCCTTGGGTGGACTCTGGTTGAGTTGTCTCTCCCGTGGTTGAGCTGTAATCACGATGTGGATAACGTCGTTCAGGTTCTGCAATTAATTGGCTCGTCTCGCTGGTTATACCGCAACAAGATGAGTCACGGATGTAGCCAATTGTTGGTGAAACTATCAAATCACCAGCGTAGGTATTGACAGCCGACAGAACGCACGCGCGTGACGCAAAGCAGAATCGCAAATGCCACCACTGACTTGCATGGTAAATTGCCGTGCTTAAATAGCATGCCATGCCTACTTGCACACTATTGGTTAAACGGCAAGTTTCGCTTTTTTCTCATTGGTGCAACGTAAATAAAATTGAATTTAATTTACGAATTTACGTGACAGCATGCAATTGCAACAACTGACTTGCATGGTAAATTGCCGTGCTTAAATAGCATGCCATGCCTACTTGCACACTATTGGTTAAACGGCAAGTTTCGCTTTTTCCTCATTGGTGCAACGTAAATAAAATTGAATTTTATTTACGCAATATGTCGGCCATTAATTTGTGTCGTTACATTAGATTCGTAGACATTTTACTTGACCTCAAATGTCGGCTGCACAATTTCTGCGCGATCCAGTATATAATAGTATTGACTATTTTGCCGCAGTTAGATATATGTTAAATAATTGAGCAATCATTGACTTAACGAATGTTAATAACAATGCAATAATCACATTACATTTAGTCATTCGCACACCATAACACAACCGAAGTTAGTGAGAATGGTTGACGCATCGCGCGCTCATCGTGTCAAAAGAATGAACACACGCGTTAGTAACTGCGACTGGCGATTGGCTTGTTGATTGTTGAGATTGGCTAAATTAAACCAGTTTTGGTATTAACCCAAGCGTGCACACTTGGTTCGAAGTTTTGTCAATAAAAACCGCCTAAGCACCAATTGTCTACAGAATTTATAATTAAGAATTGCTGCTTTGTCGCAAAATAAATCATGGCCTACCCAATGAGTTGGGCTGCCGTCGCGCTCTGATGTTGACCATAGAAGCCGAAAATGCATCATTATGTATGTCTTTCCGTAGGTGATCTACGTTGTTTTCACCACCCGCGAATATATAATTATTGTCTAATTGTATGGCTTACTCCGCCTGCGTGGTAAACTGCGATGAGGCTTAAAGATTAATCTCATGGGATAATCTGACACCCTGAAATATTAGATTTCTGTTATAATTGTTCGTAAAATTGCAACTGATGTGTAGTCAACGGTTTTTATTTTGGCGCTGCATATGGATATGCCACGTTTCCGATGTCAGTTGGTTAATTGGCGGTTAGCAGGTGTATTTATAAGATAGCAATAAATAAATTTCACCTTTAAAAACCTAGATAATCCTGAAATATTACCTTACAGCTTTAAATTTACTACATAAATAGAACAACAATTACGTATTGAAACCAACTTTAATTGATAATATAAGTAGAGGTGTGCACACTGAAAAATATTGCCTAGTAATTATGATAACTTCTTATTTGACTGTTTATTGCGCCAGATTTAGTTTGAACACTTTTCGACTTTTGACTAATTAAGCTAAATCGAACGGATTCGTCTTGTCTTCTTTTTGCCGGCTTGTCTGTCCTTTTTGTTTTCCTCTCTCACTTTACAGTACTGAACGGCTATTTAGGTCACCATCTCTGCCAAACATTCATTCAGTGTAAAAAGTTTAATTTGAGAAATAACGTTCTGAAATAAGTGTGATCATATACATTTATCGTGCTATTAATTTTATATGTTCATTCTGTTACATGATTTATGCGCAAATGACCCATTTAAGTCAAATTCTGTTTGGTCAATTTCTTATTCAAATTTAAGTAAGCATTATTTTAACTAAAATAAATAAGCTATTTAATTATTCTTAGTATTAAAATTAGAATTTTAATTATAAATTATTTATTTGATTGATGAATGAGACAATAAATCCTTCCATTATTGAGCTATTATTAAACAGATAACCAATTATTGATCGGATTGCAGTTGTGAAACCTTTTTTACCTGATTATCGGGTTGCGATCCGATTTGTTTGCGTCTGCTGTCTTCCTGATTTTTACAAAATTTTCGATATCCGGATATGGAGATCTTATTCAATGGAAAGTTGATAATCAATATTTCAAGTGGAAATGTTCCACCTTACATATTGATTTTCATCTTAATTAGGTGATGTGCTTTGCATTGAATAAGATCTCCATATCCGGATATCGAAAATTTTGGAAAAATAAGGAAGACAGCGGAAGCATTCAAATCGGATCGCAACCCGATAATCAGGTAAATTATATATTTTCTGTCACGCAAAATGTTTCTTTTAAAACTTATTTAGATGTGAAAACTTGCTTGATTTGAATATTTTATCAAAACTAATTTAACTATTCTTTTCAAATTGTTTTTTTTAATTTACAACAAAACGTATTTATCCGGTTTTGCAAATAACGAATAGTTGTAACAAATGTTTTGGCGCGATCTTGAATGAAGAGTAAGAACTGTACCATGTCTTTAACTTATGAGCTATTTCATTCGTAGCATATGTTTCCATCGTTAACCAACTTATACAAATTTTGCTATGTTGGAAATATAAACTTAACTAATTTCTACAATAATTTAATTCTAGTTTGCGAGATTAAGATAAATGTAAATATTATTGTATCTAACCACTCACAATAACATAATCCAATCGTTCAAATCAGTCGCAAACTTTATTTGAATAATTGTTATCCCCACCTGCGCAAGCAATCATTGCATAATTTTCACAATAAACATTCCTTTATACGTATTCCTAATATTTTCAATTTCATTCAAAGTTAATGCAACTGTAACTGAGATTGTCTGGATTGCTCCACGCAACTTGGCCTATCGAAGTTTGCCCATGAACTATTCAGAACTAGGTTTCACGGTAACTGGCGACGGAATGACCCTGATTATCACACCTGATAACTTCCCAGACGACATTCGTCCAAATCGAGAAAACTCAATTGAAAGTCCAGTGAGCGGTGTATACACGTGTGCAGTTCAAGTTAAGTTCAACAACGAATCTACAAAATGGTATTATTTGAAGTGGGGGTTTGACATTTACACTGATGTTCCAGCGCTACAAATTGGACCCGGTACTTTGAGGTAACTATTGAAGTTTAATTCAATCATTAAACGTTTAATTGGATGCGATTTGCCGCCATTAACACAAAAAATAATGTCATTTAGCAACCTTTTTTGGTTATCTTATAGTTTTTCTGTGAAAAATAATATAAAATTATTGGAAGTTAAAATAAGCTAAAAACTAGTTAAAAATAATAATAAATGTTTAAGTAGTTAATTTAGCAATTAATAAACCGGAAAGAAGAATTAAATTAAATAGTGCATTTCTTCAACGACAAATTGAAAATCGTGAAAATCAAACAGCACTTGGTAACCGTGTTATGTCGCATACACAGATTTAGAATTACAATGCGACAAAATATATTCCAACTAGATAATTAATACTGTAAATGAAACTAATAAATACATGCATGTGTTTAAACACGAATACATACTTATATTGCATTTAACTTTGGTGGTCATGAGACGGTTGTTTGAGCTTCCATTTATACAATAAAGCAACATTTTGGTCTTAACAATATATTTATGCGTAAGCCTGAAATATGGCCGTTATCTCGATTTCGCATTTTTTTGTGGATGATGGGACGGAGTTACAGGCGGTTGCTATCACCAAACGGCGATCTCTGAGTCTTCTGTTTCTGTACAGACAACGAAGAGATGCCAGGTATATATAACTCAGCTGAGGCAAGTGTGTCGATTCTTTGAGGCAACTGGAATTGTACATTTGCTCGAACGCTCCAAACAAGCCCGATTATCGAGCATTGAAGACTAAATTACTTGTTCACCTTACCTGTTTATATAGATTTGACTTAGTAAATTTAGCTAATAAATTTCCAATTAAATGCCTGGTCAATTAAAACATACTGGTAATATTACTTTCATTTGTAATAAATTCTTCTTCCTTAACATCAAATATGTAACTACAATCTCTGTAAGTTCTATTAATTAATGTTGGACAAACAACTTGTTCATATTCCATCAATATGGAAATAGTATTAAAATGCAACCGTGAAATTACAAGATTCAGGTGAATAGAAATCTTAACAAAATGGCTGTAGCACACTCGATCACAGAAATTGATGTGATATGTTTTCGAATATACGCTCTTTAATGCTAAACATATAGTTGGTTACAAAGCGTCGATCGTATATCATCTGGTAAATAAGAGCCAGTTGAAATATTGTTGAGCATCTTTGTTTCATCCCACAATGGCATATGGTTGTTGATTCAGTAGCTTGCAAGGTTGAATTCCACAGAATCAAATCTCCAAGCTTATTAGATTATTGCACGTGAAAATAAACCCTGGTTGTGAAATGGAGCGAGTGTTGACTTATCGCAGGAAGTAACAAATTTGTAAAGTTAAGAAGCTTTACCTAAACTAAGAATAGTAAACCATTTAAAGTTACAGAAAAAAGCGAAAAGTTTGAAAATATGAGTTAAAATCAGGCACCGTATTATCTAAAATAGCAGACCAAATCGTACAATTAACGTGAATACCACTTATAACGGATTTCATTTATAGTTATATACGGCCGACACAGACTGAGGGTGCGACGAGTTTAACATATAAAAAATAAATGGGGCGATCGTTACGATCTGCGATATTTGTTGGCTGTAATGCGGACATCTGGGAAGTTCCTGGCTGCTGCATGACCGACAAAGATCCCTCTGTGACTGTGCTTCAAGGTTCGCTGATGACAAAGAGACAGAGGTTGTGGTTCTCCTCATAACTGTGACTCCGGCGCTTTCCATACGGACTTTTTGCTACGTTGTAGTAATTACTTTCCGGGACGAGAACTTTCCTTGACCATATTTTGTGCTGGCATGAATACAGGATAAATTCTCTTCAGAAGAGCATGAATTAAGACAAATCAAACTCAGGGGATTGAGGGAAACAGCAGTCGAGCCCCCGAAGTGAATGAAAATTTATAATTACTTTAAAATTTGTTTTACTACGATCAAACTCTTATAGATATATGTTTAAAAATAAGCGTGTGCGTCTAGCAACAATGGCTTCTTGTCATGGTTTGGAAAATTAAATCAGAATCTTCTCAACACTTAGCTGCAGAGGTAGGTGATATCAAGTATATGCTAGATGAATCAATTATAGCAATCTCAGTGGGAATCCGCATAAAAGATCGAAGCATTATATGCGACCAGAACACGCCTGTGCGGTGTTTTTATGCTGTGCCCACCAGGCTATTGAGAATAAATGCTCTGAAAAAGTGTGACTTTATATAGAATGAGCTTTGAGAATTTAACTAATCCTATTCAAGTTATTTAATTGACAATTTAAAAAAGGCTATATTGCACTTATATTATGGCGTAATGAAACTGGGACTAAGTTGTATCACCTACGTTATTCTAAAATTTAAAAAAGAAAAAAGCTGCGATGAAAATAATCATTCCATTAAAAAAATTTTCAACTGATCTTGAAACGTGTTATGTTAATTTTATTGAATGAAGAGCAAATTAGACGAGTCTATGTGTTTACTACACATGAAGTCGTGCAATAATAATTTTTATGTTACGGTGCTTACATGTCTGTGAATGTCTTTCTTCTTACATCATTGAATGTAGAATCTGTTTACATCCATTCAAGTCAAATAGAAATAAGAGGTTTATATCTAATGTTGATTAACTTATACATGCAGTATATTTTAATACTTGTTCGTTAGTTTATTTCAAATTGGCAAACGCGATAAAAAGAATACAATTTGATATGTTGCATATTATGCGAAGTTATTGATTTCACTTTGAGACCATTGTCCATGACATTTATAATGTTATAGCATACTGAATAAAAAGATTTAGTCAATTTAACCTTGATAGAAGAAATTCATTTTTCCAAATTATGCAGAATTTTATATTTAATTTCTTGATGAAAGCGCTGATTTTAACCTAAATTTGTTTTCTTAATATAATAATTGAAATGAACCACAAATTGGTAAAAAACTTTTGAAAATATTTTCATCTGTTTTCTGTTAGATATGCACCCGCGATTCTGCGTTGTCTAATGTGTTCGGCGACGTTTGTAGTGTGTACAATATTATTGTACATAATAAAACGTTTCACGAAGACGGGAGAAGACAAAACTGCGTTCTGAATTAGACGGCTTTCTATTTTTTAAATGCTCATTTTCGATTTCATCGAAAATTATATTAAATTTCAAGATTTTCAGTTTTAAAAGATTTCAAATCAAAGCTTTGATATTATTTATTGCGATAACTTTTTGACAATGAGTTTGATGAATTTGTTTACGAATTTTCACCTTAGTGGGCATGGAATTAGTATCCTTTCCTGATTTTCGAATTAACATCATTTAAATTGATATTTCATCTAATTCGAAGCCGACGGTCATTCGGTTTTCAATTTTTCAAGTTTAAAATAAAAATCAAAATTTTACGCATTATTTAAATGTAATGAAAGTTTATTTCATACACATCTGATTAAACTTTAAGTAAAATTTCGCACTTAACTATTGTTGTAAGTAGGACGTTGTAGCATAGTAGCGCGCTTCGTCGAATCAGTATTCAGTTATTAATGATGTTCACATTTAAATATATGTATTTATAAATTTACTCTGTTATGAGTTATAAATTGTTCAATTTGAATGGAAATAAATCCTACAACAATATTATCAAAAAACTCTGATTTTCTTAATTTATTTGTGTAATATTATTTGATTATTTTTTTAATTGAAAATGAGTCAGTTAATATCCGCGAAAGATTGCTTAAAACAATTTCTTACATTTTGTCGTCAATAAAATTCTAATATTCATTGCATTTAGACCATTTTCATGTTTTATAAATCAAAAGTGGAAGTTATGTAAAAAAACATGGTGTTAATAAGGATTTAAAGTTTTTGCATTTAGCGCAATATTCCTCGAACAGGTTGCCTGTATTATTATGTGAATATCGATTAATCTAAGGATATTTTCCATCGATGCCTACTCACTATTTCTTTAACATTATGAGATCAATTTCTAATATTTTGATGAAACTCATAAACGTTGACTTTATTCAACAAATTGATGACAGATAGTCGATTAAAATATCAACTTAGTAATAATAATGGCAATTTTATAAGTTTAATGCACATAGTGTAAAATAACAGAGGGTCATAATCAATTTAAAATAGACAATTTCATACATTACGAGACTCTTTGTCAAAACGTCAATTTACTCTATTCAGAAGTAAAGAGTAGCGTTTTGAAATTTCTTAGTAGCGTAGCGTCGATAAAATTTTAAATCATGTGCAGAACAGAATAAACTATAACTATACTCAAAGCCAAATAATTTTACGTTGATATTGCCGTTCAGGTGACAAGTAAGCTTTGAAGGCTGTAAAAAGGAACAAATTTCGAGTCATGCGGAATATTTAACTTCTGAAAGTCTATTCTTTATTCATAAACGTGCAAATCATTTTTAGCAACAGCTCATCTCCAACGATTAACAAAACTATTAGGAATACTCAATACAAAATCTTGTTTATGCTACAATATTTCATGGCCTAGAATAAATATTGCAACAACCAATACAAAATAAAATTATGTATTAGATTTGGCGCAAAAAGTAACAAATTTGTTCAATTATTTTGAGAAGGATAAACCAAAGACAGCTGCTAGGTAACGAATAATCTCGTGCACATTCGTTCCGTGCTTACTGGCGACTCACTAGTAGGAGTCGGCATTACGTCTTTACCCACTATATATTTGGGTGAGGAATGTGGGAAAATAGGAAGGTACAATCTCCTAGACGAATGTGTAAACCTGCAGTACTGAAGCGAACATGATATAAAGTCTCGACAATGGAGCTTCAACGCAAACTCACTCTATATAATATATATCGAGTCTGTAAAGGATAACAATAAAATGGCTATCTTGTCAGTATTCGATATCAACATTATAGTATCTAAAAGGTACATGGGACTAACACTGGTTCCTGAGTCGTTGCATGGTATCAACACGATGGATATAAATTTAAGCTACAGGTCACCGAAATTGAGAACTAAAAGCATTTCTGAACACATGTTACTCCAGTAAATCCATAAATCCTGGCCTCGATCGATATCAGTTATCAACTTTCTTGGCAAACATGACGTCATTTAATGAAATATATAATAGTTAGATACTGTCTGTGGCGCAGAACTATTATATATATAATTATGTTTTAGTTGTTGCGCAACTAGTAAAAAATAAGATCAATAATGAAAAGAAAGATAAATCAAAGAAAGCATGAACGGGATGTATATTCTCGTGCACATTCGTTTCGTGCTTACTGGCGACCCACCAGTAGGATCCGTTATTACTCCCCTTACCCACTATATATTTGGGTGGGGAATGTGGGAAAATCGGACGGTACAATCTTCTAGACGAACGTGTAAACCTGCAGTAGTGAAGCTAAATGTCTATAAAGTTTCGACAATGCTAATTCAACGCCAACTCATTCTATACAAAATATATACCCAGTCTGAAAAAGGCGTAATACCGGCTCATACTGATATGTCGCCAGTAAACACGAAACATATTTAGATTAGATTATGCTTTTCTTTCATGCTCTCTTTCGTTTATTCTTCATTTTCATTTGAGTACCTCTGCACTCAAACAAAAATCGTTCCAAATATCACACAGAATATGTATGTATAGCTATATATGTATCAGATATGAACCTGAAACATAAACAGCAATTTTAGCAAACAATGAACAGATAAACATAGAGGTTTAGCATAAAACAAAAAGGTATTATATTAATGTATTTCACCAATGGAAATATTATGATAGAATTAACTAGTGTAAAATTATTTGCGACTGAAAATTTGATGTTCTTTCAAATCCTAGTCATATAAAAAACTAAAACTAATAATATTAGTACACACACACACACATAATAATATAAATATTATAAATAAATATAATGCTAATAATGCTAATAATAATAATAATAATAATAATAATAATAATACACACACACACACATAATAATAATAATAATAATAATAATAATAATAATATTAATAATAATAATAATAATAATAATAATAATAATAATAATAATAATAATAATAATAATAATAATAATACAATAAATAATAATAATAATAATAATAATAATAATAATAATAATAATAATAATAATAATGCTAAAAACTTTAATAGAAATAATAACCTTGCGTATACAAGAATTATGTTTATAGAAAATAAAGTCTCTCAAATGTATACATTTTCATGTCTTTGACAAATAATTTTAGACCGCCGTATTTCGAGAAATATCAATCTTTGATACATAAATGGGAAACAGCAATATTTGGCGCGTTGAAACAAACTCATCGAAACCAAATTATTTCAGGTTAAAAAAGTTTTACAATCGTCAAATTTTAGCAACGTATAAAGTCGTCATAATAAAGACTTCTGAAACCCAGATAAATACCCAAATCATTATGCCATGTATTTTCAGAAAAAAACTTTAAGCCCTAATTATCTTATTTATTAAAACGAGCCATTTTTAACTTATCCAAATATGCTTACTTAAAATAAACGGTTATCAAAATCTTGTAACGAGTAGCAATTATTGCATAACGTACGAACGTGATTTATTATTCCTGGGCGACTACGGCAAACTGAATACCGTGGATCATATAATTATTAATTATATATATATATATATATATATATATATATATATATATATATATATATATATATATATATACAATTATTTGAGCATGAATGAGTAACTCTATACTATTATATTCTGACATGGATTGTAATTCACTGTAATGCCAACTATACTTTGTTTCAATCATGATTCAAAAGGTTATGCAGATTTCTCTATTTATACTTAATTTAAGTGGCTAATCTATCAGTGATTGTCTAGGTGCTGTTAGTAAATATTTAAATCACTTTTTTCATTTGCATGGCATACAAAATTTGCACTCAGGTATTCTTATTAGCCAAACAAAATTTTCTTAGCTGAAATTTTGGCCAAGTACAAAATTTAGTTGCCTAGTCAAAGCAAAATCTGTTCATGTGACTCTTAATTCCTATGCAATGTTGTTTGATTGAGAAAAAGTCCTAATGTTGTCTGACTCAAGTGTGCACACCTTGTATCTATCACTACCGTTTCCTTAAGCGCTATCGTTGATTACCATTTACCATTACATGTAATAGTTTTAAGAACAGTATTATCCCTCAAATAATAAGCTCGTAAGTTATAATCGTAAATTGAATTTTGTTTTAATTTTAACATTTTCATTGTAAAGATAGTGATAGTCAACTCAGACACAGATCATCTCATAATCACTAGACAAAATTCCAAATTATCGCCGCATTAGTCAATACGATATCTCTTCAAAGATAGGAGCTCAATTATTCTAAAATTTGTTCATTTTATTCAGCAGTCTAAACGTATAAAAATAATTTAATACATGCTTTACTCTCGTAGGTAAGAATTGTTAAAAGGTAATTGGTAAAATTCTCAATACTAATTAGACGTGATTGGTAGAAATAGAATGCAAATAAGGCTGACGTTCATTAGTGTGAATTTAAGAAATATGGATTAAATATTTGTTTTAATAACGTTATGTAGGAGAACCAGTTTCAGATTTTAATTCAAATGGTATAGTTTTGTAGTATCCAAAGCCATCTTTTTTCTTATTCATGAAATATAAACTTCGAATTTATAGTTTTGAACTAATGTTGGTGAAATTTTAGCAAGCAATTTAAATTTTGCTCGTGTTTTATGAAAGAAACATAATTTCGGAATGTTTGACAAAATAATTTTCAAGCATTATAAGCTATATTTTAATTATTTCGCAAATTTGTTTGTTATATTATGATCAATGAATTTTCTCCTTATGTTTGTTTAGTATTTCGTCTGGAGTTGTCACCTCTGTGCCAATAGTTATGTTATGCTGTTCGTTGATCCAAATATATTGTATGAATTCACAAACATTTACTAAAATGTAGTAGAAACAAGATAATTTATATTATTTGTGGTAATTTGCCTGTGAATTTTTATTTTGAAGATGAAATTTCAAAGAACATTCTGAGGAATAATGTCGATATTATCACGCGTGGTAATATAAAAAAAATAATTCTATGCATATTATTCTGTAAGAGATAATCGTTCATCGGTTGAAGTTTTTTAATAACGCTTACCATAAACTGAACATTCTATGGATAATAAACTATTTAGTTAGTTTTGGTTTTGCATAAATTTTGACTTTTCGGATCAATCCGTCTTTACGCCATTATCCCTCGCTTTCACAACTGTTTAAGGCTCGGAATTTGTCACATTATTTTGATTGGATTCTTAGACGCTACTCAATAGATGACAATCTTCTTTTTGATGCTTATGGTTATTTCTCCCTAAGAACCGTAATATAGAGAAGAATATTTTGAAGCAAAATAATAGGCGTGATTATATAAAATTATATATTAATTTTAATATTCGATTGATAAATGACTTTAAAAGCGCATACTAATAAAATGTGTTAATAGTATACCAAAACATTAAACTTTCGCCTGACGCAGATTATTTTCTATAAACTTCAGCTTGCGTTTTATTACGTTGTTTCTTCTTCCGTATACCAAATAGTGAACACAACCGCGTCTTTTCGTCAATTTATAAGCTTTAATTATGTAATTTCTATTTCAAAAATGCTATCTAAAACATAAATGAGATATTAAGGCTAATTAGAATTAATCTGAATTTCGCAGCTTAACTCTATTATGAAAATAGCTTATACGACATTTTAAAAAGAGTTTTATACCATGGTTCATTCAGCATAGCATAGGGTTATGTATTGATTATACTACAACATACTAGAAGCAACGAAATCAATTACAGAGTCACAGACTCACGAACACACAATTTAAGCCCTCAGACAAATTTTCTTAAAATATTAAACAGCAAAGTGTGGCTGCTAAGTTTTGCAATGTACAGCTTCTTTTAAATTTTTGCCATTAAGTATGTTCGGTGTGTTATATTGTTGAATTTTGCGGTCGATCACTGAGAAAGTTTTGTCCGTCGTTTGCATCTCTGCTTAATATAAGATACTCTTGCATTCCCTTATTTTGTAATTAGTCTATCTTATGTTTATAGTGCGCAGAGTGGCAATTTCCAGGGTATAAATGATCCATAGTGAACTTCTATATTGCATACGGTCGATACATGGCATTTAATCAGCATCAGAGTACGACGGCAAACTGACTGTCGAGGATCAAACCGCATTGAATATACATAGAAATCAAATAAAGATATGCGGCTCTCACCTTTAGCGGTTTCACCTACATTGAACTTGACTGGAAATGTCGGCCGCACAATTTCTATGCAGTAACGAACATTAACCGTTTGCAGCTTTCGCCACATATAAATATATATAGGCAATACAATTTAACAATAATTGATTGCGCGGGTGGGGTAACAATTCTTTAAATCAATTTTGCGTGCTTGAAGAAAACACCAATCCCATTGTATTTAACAAGTCGTCGAACAACATAACAAAACTTCCGCCAGCCACAACGCACTGACACGTTTCGACCTTCCATGATCATCATCAGAGTACGACGGCAAACTGACTATCGAGGATCAAACCGCATTGAATATATATGGAAATCAAATTTAGATATGCGGCTCTCACCTATAGCAGGTATTTTCTCTATTTTTAGCAGAATATTCTTTTGTCATACCAGACCGAAGATTTCGCTTTCAATTTGCTATTTACCAGCACACATTTCTTATATTGAATTACTGCTAAATCAAAAAATATATTACATATTTTTAAACAGTAAACTAGCCTGTTTTATAGAAATTGTGTTCGCTTAACTATAGTTATTGCAGACCCATTTCAATAACCCGCCTATAGCATCATGTGACTTCATGTTAAACCATCTCCGTGCAGGGTCTGCAAATACTTGAACTGTTGTTTTAATCAAGGTTGCGAGTTTGAGATGAACAGCATTGCCAATGTATCAAACCCTCAGTTAAATCATCATTAATTGCGCAATTAATGTTAATAATTCTTTAAATCAAGGTTGCGAGATTGACAAAAATACAAATTACATTGTACCAATGCACTCGCATAAAATGGCAAAAAATACCCTCCGTCGCGTGCACTGCGCGAATTTGACATTCTGCCACCATCTTGACAGCAAATCGGCAAACCGTCTGACAAGAAAGAAATCCCAAGGCAGTTATGACGTGTAAATTAACAAACATGCTGCTCTCACCGCATTAAGTACTGAATACATTTTATTTAAAAGAAATGGCGACAGCGCAAATTTCATTAAGTCATTTTGCCATCTTGCTTTGAGTATGAATCGAGAAAAGTGACAGTAAATCTGAATGCAGTTAACTTTGCTATTTTATGTGACGGTTCATGAAACATGAGATATCTGTTTATCTAAAGCTTCCAAATTTGATTGGCAGATTTGGTATCAATACCGCACAATTGATGAATTTTTAAGTATATAAATTACTAAAGTGTTCGGAAAGCTGCAAAAATGTCTTGATTTCTTTGCCATATGTTCGGTTTATAGTGTCATTCTTGTTAATCATTTGTCGCTGTGCTCAAATTATCCTTTAGGTAGGCCATAATGTCAGTAGTTTTGTTATGCATGTGTCTCGTAAGATACAAAAGTATTTCTATTTATATTAAGTTCGATAACTTGATTTAAAGAACTGTTATCATTCTTCGCGAAATCAATGTTTTTTTAATTCTTTACCCTAGACACGTAGTGATGTGTACAAAAATATCACGCTTGTGACTGCATAATAATTTTGCAGACCGAATTTCTACTCCAGTACTATATATGCAAGACTACAATGGATGGAAAGCAATATACCTGAATTCTCATTATCTGATATATGGATAGCGGTTTGATTCTTATAAGTTAGTTTTCCGTCGTACTTAACGTTTATATTCAAAGTTCGAAATACATCAGTAAGTGCGACAGATGTTACATATTATATGCTTTGTGACTGTTTATATACAATAAGTTAGGTTTTTTCGAAGCTAGCCAATATGAATTAATGAAAATAACCTAACGTGTTCATTGCCTCTTTAATGTGAAAAATGTTATGTAATAGAAAGCAATAGAAAACTTTGGGGCTGAAGAAGTTCTGTGAAATAGTTAAAATCTGCCGTAGATATCTAAAGCAGCAATGAAACGAATAAGTAAGATTCTTATTTGGATGATGGAAGCAACACTACAGGTTTCCCTCTACGCCATAATTTATAATTTCATTAATAAACTGTTTGTGGTGACAACAGTTTGGTCTGCTGAGGTTGTAATATATAGTTTTGGCCAAGACTTAACCCTATCTATCACGCAGACCATGACGAAATTAAAGACTTACACCGAAAAATCTGTCACAATATATATCAGTTTATAGAAATCTTTTACTATTTATTTTCCATAATTATATTCAATAGTATTTGAAAGTGACAAAGATGCTTTTTTATACTGATTACCAAAAATACAGCCGCGTTTGGTTGTCAATTTTGTGCGAGCCAAAATGTAATTTTTCAACAGTCAAGATTCAGCAAAGGTAAATAAGCAAGTATTGTTGTTCGTTGAGTGAAGTATTGCAAAACGTAAATGACGATTATAAAAAAAATATTTTTAATAAACAGAGCAAATTAATTACTAGGGTCATTA
Source organism: Eudiplozoon nipponicum (assembly GCA_029291075.1). Lineage (NCBI taxonomy): Eukaryota > Metazoa > Platyhelminthes > Monogenea > Mazocraeidea > Diplozoidae > Eudiplozoon > Eudiplozoon nipponicum. The sequence goes on from JAQBSW010007975.1 coordinate 21,864, forward strand.
AAGCAAAAATATTTTATGTTATACATTATAAGAAAACAATGGTTTCATATTAATTGCACGGCGTTGGAAAAACAAGTTTTACAAATAATTTTAAAATTTTGTTAAGGATACAGTATCTAAAAATTTTTATTAAGCTAAAGCAGCTTGTATTAAAATTAAGAAACGCAAGTTATTGGAGCACAACAAATATATCGATCGTTTTGATTTGAAATTCATACATGCAATCACACGTGAACGGAGATCGTAACAATAAATATTCCTGTGACAATGTTTATTCCCACATTAACTCTAATATTTCATACCCCAATTTGTTGTATTTCAGCTAGGCAGTGCTTACTCTCACATTTTAGCAATGCTGAAAGAGGCTGTCGATACTTCATTCATTAATTATTTTACTTTAATTTACTATGCTCCTGGCAATGTGATTAGATATAGCACTGACAGCTATGTTTAACTAGTCTTGAAAGGAAGGCGCGTTATATTTTTTCACTAATTGATTAAATTATTACATAATAAATAAATATAGAACGCAATAAAACTAATCAAGTCTCATGAGCATGGTACTTTTCAATATTAAATAGCTAATAGGAATTTAGCTTTCAAGAATTTGATAACGCAATATCCCAATTATAATTAGTGTTCAATATAAGCAGAAATTGTTTTGGTTTTATTCACTGTAAACTTGAATAAAGCTTGTTACGCACTTAACAGTTGACCTTCAAAATGGTCACTTTGAAAGCAGTAGTGGCTAAGTTAGAGAAATTGGAGAGAAGCCTACAATAACTCAAACATTAGTAAAAATGGCAGATAGTGTATGGGAGTAGACTCAAGTGTGATATAACATGAAACGGTGGTTCAACGGGAGTTGAATGTTTCACGGGATCTATTTCCTATTAATAAAAGTGTGCCAAGTAGTCAAGTCACCGATATCGTGAATAATTGTGCCCTAAATCTAAATTGTTAGTCTTATTTCAACTTCGGTTCTAGTCTTCATTAATTTTGCCTACCAATTGTATGCAAGAGCTGAAATTGCACTTGGCGTAATAATTACTTAACCCAAAATTATAGGTGGATGAAAAGCCTCGAGTTTTTTCGAAAACTGCCAACATAAAACGTTTAAAGTAAGTTAAATCAAAACGCTATTTTCCAATGCCAAAAAAAGAACTAATTTTTTGCAATCTGCTTAGATTATTTGTGTGTATCCGGTTAAAACAGCTTCGTTTATGGAAAGCTTATACAATGTATAATGAGAAAGTTAATTGATGGCATAAAACTAGAACTTCCTATGTCAATGTTATATCTACAGCTATTTACACAAAACCATTCTGATCCATTTTCATAGATCATAGGCAATCAATTTTAGAACAACGCCACGCAGTGATGCTAAAAGCTAAATGAAATCTCGCATCTTTGACTTAACTTGAAAATAGGCATAGTGCACTTTCAGCCTAAACTAGTAATAAAATAACAGTAAATGCTGATATATATATTTAAGTTTTTTACTGATAATTTTTCTATAAGTGATAAACAAAATAAATTTTGCCAGATTTACCAGTCAGTTCTTTCACATTTTTCCCTCGCGTATCTAAAAATGAAAATATTTATAAATTTTTATAGCGCAAACAAACATAAATCGGTAGAAAACGATAGAATAGAATACAAAACCCTGAAATAAATTGCGGCATCAGAATCAATTTGGCTTAATTACATTTCAAGCCCTTTTCTAACGGTAAAAAATCGAACCGCAACGCGTCAAGTTTAAATAATTTATAGATCTATGCTGTTGCGTCTTTCAATGTCGCTCATGTTTTAAAATCAATATCTGGAGAACAATCACGTAATATTTAGACAATATGCTGCGCAAGTTAAGGCGTAAATTCATGCATTGATTCAACAAATATTTAAATTTCAATATTGATTCGATCAAATGTTTTCCAAACTAGTTATTCGACCTCGAGTTGTTGGTAGAAAACCTACGTATGTTTATGGATAAATTTCATTTTACAAAAATATTAGACGATTTGTTACCAATTTTCTCATAAAATCAAATGATATATGGCATGACCATTGGAGCTAAATTAAATCAGCGTATTCGAACCGCTTCTCATTTATGAAATTTTATACTAAAATCAGCGTCCTCAATAAATAGAATGATAACGTCGATTTTTTAAAATTTCGATCAATACTGATCTATTTTCTCGGCAATTTTATTCAGCAATCAACTGATTCACTGGCTGAAGATTGTCAACATGTGTATGTTTTCTTTTTCCTATGAGTCAGTTAAGAAATAAATTTCATTCGTACTTAATTCGTTATATCGCTCTGGTCCTATTTGACTGATCTGTTACTAGGTACATGAAACCTATGACACAATTGCGTATATATTAGTTCTCTGCAACAAATTATATATAGCTACCATATATTTAACTCAATTATTCATTAATTACCACAAAATTGGATAACTGATTTTCATCAAGGCCAGAGTGTATAGATTATCTAGAGTAAAATGTGCTCATAATTATTTATGTCTCAATTTTGGTGATATTTAGCTCATCTAGAAACCAACGCTGTTGGAACCCGGTACAGGTTTGGTACATTGGAAATTATTGTGTTGAAATCGTGTAGAATTGTTATTTGGAGAACAATTATATTGGTTTTGAATAAAATCTAGGTATTTTGAAATCCATTGTGTTGTTACATTTTTTACAGGCTCGGTACATAATATCTATATTGAGTTGGCTTTAAATTGTAATTGCCAACGACTTTATATGAAGTTTAAAAAATTGCCACTTGAATACACATTCTTATTAGAGCTTTTACCGTCCACATCGCCCACAAATATTGATCAAATATAAAGCGGGTAAATGTCGAAGTACCGCCTCCTGCTGATGAATCACCAGTAAGCACGACACGCTTGTGTACATAAGATTATAACTTTCATTCAACCATATCCGTCTGGACCTATCTGAACAAAATTGTTACGAGGTATTTTGAACCTAATGTACAATTGCATATAAATTTGCTCTCGGTGACAAAAAATATATAACTGTATAAAACGCTTGTTTTACGAATAAAATCAGAAATATTCGTCTCGAATTGCGCAACATTTTGTTGAAACACCGCACGCATATTAAACATAGATTACTTTTAAAATCATTTCTAAGTGCAAAGCCAGAAATGTGTTAGTCTTCAATTTAACAATGCGTATCAACAATCCGCATCCACATTGCTGCTGGATGAGACAGCATGGACACGCATAGAGCTTAAAACAAGGTCATGCTTGAAAATTACTCCAAGTTTTCTTCCTTGGGTGATTTTCCAAACAACGTAAACGTTTATAATGTCAGAGAAAGTTTGATCTCTACCCATAGGAATGGTGCTGTAAATCGAATACAAGTCTGCATTCCGTCACATTCCTTGAACAAATAAGTTTACCGGCGTACACTAAAACTCAATGCACAACAAGCGCAAAAATAAGTCAACGCCACAGAAGAAGTCAAGATAACAAGTAATGAGCTTATTGTATAACAAACAAAGCCATGTCCATTTATATAACAGATGTGTATAGCTCTTGAAGAAAATTAATATCAATAAAATGTGGACCTTTACAGCAGGTAGGAAATACTATTCATTTGAACAATATTTTTGTCTCATGAGTATACCATACAATCGAGAATACATAGCTAAGCAAAGTTATATGCTTCATCAAAAGCCACATTCCGATAAAACCCTGTTGCTGAAATTGAAATTGAATATTCACATACACCTGATTCCATCACGTGGAACTTTTGGCTCCATACCATAATAATTTAATTAGTTAATATAATATAAATCTTTTGAAAAAATAAGTCGAACAGTGCTGACTAGCTACATTATTGCATTCCTATCCACAATTAAGACCGAAGCAGATTATTTTAGCTTGCAGGTTTGCGATATTTCATAGATAAGATTGCACTCCTCTTCTCTCATTATGATGGTTGTTCGTGGATAACATTTCACATTACTGCTACAAGCAAACTCTCAAGGATAGGAACTGATGCATTTGCCAAGGACAATTGATTTTTGAGGTTTTTTAAAACTTGCATTTCATGCAGGTAAATGTTATCTATTATTGTTACAATCATTGGTTGTTTTATCAATTTTAAATTTTATCGTTATTGTTGAGAAAACTGGTTGGATCAAGCATAGAATCTTATCTGACCCGAAAATTTCTTCCAGATTTTCAGCCGTTCTGTTTCATAATTATTCATGATTAAAGGATACAATTTGCTCAATATTGTTTCTAATAGTTCTACAGGTTTTTTTATAAGTCCACCTAGCAGGAATGTTTTGTCTATGATGCAGCATCTCTACAGTTTTCTCAGAGACCCATCGACCAATTTTAAGTGTCCACGAGAGTAAGTTTGACTTTTCGCTATCAAACCCAGTTGGCATAGATTAAATAATATCTGAATATTTTCGTGAAAAGACGGTTATTCGCTTTGTCGTACCTAGAATTCAGTTTTCTTCTCATTAAGCCGGCATAAAAAGGAGAGCACTAATTTACAACGTAATATTTCCAGGTCCGTGTCTGTATATTTTCTCCAACAGAAATGACAATCCTGGACAAAACCACGTTATGTCGTGCAACGGTACATTTGAAAATTTGGCTGCTCAGGTAAGACCTGTGCTCCGCGCAGCTATTTCTGATTCGTTCACCTTTAACTTTCTTTGTTATGCTAGGAGTATTTTTGTCTGGGTCGCTTGAGCGTTCAAATTGGGCATGTATTTCACACGTTGTCGTGGTAGGGAAATTATATCAGACTAAAAAAATGACCTTCCTTTTGTCTGTACTGCAATCCATGGGGGCAATTGTAAATGCAGCAAATCGGCAATGCCGAATATATTCTCTGGCAATGATTTTAATTTGCGTCTTCAGGTCGATTTCACATTTTTTTCTAATTATGAATATATTCAGTTAATCAAGCTTAGACCAATCAGTTGAGGTCAGTACTAAGTGTACACGTCCATTTGACTATAATTAATGCGAGACTACTAGAGTTGAGAGTAGCATATCTAATTTTGCTTTCTATATATGTGCATTGCAATTTGATCTTCGCTAGTCAGTTAGCCATCGTACTCTGATGATGATCGTGGAAGGTCGAAACACGTCAGTACGTGTGACCGATGTTAGTTTTGATATGTTGTTCGACGACTGGTTAAATAGAATGTGATTGGTGTTTACTTCAAGCTCGCAAACTTGATTTAAACAATTGTTACCACCCGTAGCGCAATCATTGATTGTTTAATTGTATCTCTTTACCAGATATTTGAAGTCATTAATACGTAGGAAAAGGATCTTACAACCTGCTATACGTTAGCACATTTGGAAAAAATATATAATTTTCCAATATTTCCATCGTACGTGCAAAATATTTTTGCTGCAAAAATGTTTCATATTTGCACATTAAATGCACTGACATGCAAACTTACTTGAAATATGTTTTATATTGGACAATATAACTTTGGATTCAATGATGTTACCAACATTTTTTGAAGTCTTAACGACCAAATTGCGTTATTACTAGTTTTAGAAGAAAAGAAACGTGACGGGTTTGTGGGAAAATCGAATGCGATTTCAACTATCCCCCAAAAGCAACTCAGTAAACAAGGCGACGCCAATTTACCTTTTGCATCAGTCGATGCTGTGAAGAGCCGTCACTTATTTCAATCAAGGTTGTGCTTTTGATATAAACACAATTCTCATTATATATATATATATATATATATATATATATATATATATATATGGTAGTACAAACAAAACATTGCGTAATGTTGAAAAGGCAGTTTATCTGGTAGACCGGTTTTATCCTCATTGAGATCTCTACCAATATAGTCCGGAGTTTACCGCAGACAGGGCTATAACTGTGCAGGTCTGCTTCGGAAACTTGAAATATAACAATTGAGACGTTTCTGAACGCGAAACCTACATAGTACCTCTTTTAGTCTAGTTGGAATATTAGATATAAAACAAAGTATGACAAAAAACATTAACGAATTTATAACATAAAGGTTTGGGTAGCATGCGGCAGGGTGGCCTATTAGTTAATCTCACAACAGCCAAATCAGAGGGGCCCTGAATCGGACCTTTTCCTTAGTAAATTCTGGATAGTATTTAAAGCATTTTAAATAGGGACGAAACCAGTCCACCGGATGAATTGTTTTGTCTTCATTATACAATGCTTAGTTTATACTGACAAATGTATGTATATATATATATATATATATATATATAATGGAAACTGTGTTTATATCAAGATCAAGTAACGACCCAAATTATTCCGCCGAAATCTTGTAAATTAAGTCAAACTAATATACGCATTTAAATTGATTGACGCTAGACCAATTATAGCGCGCATTCTGGAAACTAAAACGCGTGCCTTTAATTTATGATATAAGCGCTAAGCGTTTCTTAATCAGCAAACTCTGATCTGCTCGCTGCCTGCGGATGCTGTCTCCTGCTGCATGAATTTCTACGCTTCTTGTCTTGTTTGTGCTGTTACCCACGTGATGTGACAAACCCAGCTAGCCGACAATTACTAAAATCATATTGTTGTTATGCATCCAGGAAGATTTCACAAATGAACTAGTTTATCGAATTGCAGCGCTTCTCAGCCTTCGTAATATTGCCGCACACCATCAGGAAAATTCATCAATGCCTTAGAACAGCCATTGACATTTCGTGCTTTGTCTTATATATTGGTTTTATCGAATCACTAATCCATGAATAAGTCTAGGAAGACTATTAAATATCTACTTCCGTTTTGGTACTCGAGTGTATCCCTGCATTATCTGGTGAAATATCCACTGGCCATTTTACATGTCAGCAGCAGAACTTTTTACCTTGTAGATAACTTAGTAACGGTGCACCGCACCTTAGCCGAAGCGTTACAATTTGTGAACGCGCCAAGGAATCTATGAAATTTTTCTTATAACATCAATGATCTTGCTATATTAATATTCTTCTTTAAGGGGCTAATTTAGATTTTTTGTGGACGGGAACTATACATCGATTGGCATAAAAACTATAAAGAGTATTACTGAAGCGCAAATTTTCGATGGTTTTTTAAAAACTACTACGCAAAATCGGCAACATAAAATTATCCGCCTCTTATAATTGTGGGCTTTTTCTTACCTCTTCAAACCTGTTTAATCCATGACAAAAGTTGAAATTTGCAAAGTTACATTTTGAGTCAAGTCGATGAAATAATTTAATAGCGCCCTAAGTTTTAATCCGTGATAACTGTTTGGATTTTTGATAAATAAAATTAGTACAAACTGTGAAAGCTCTTATTTGTTACATTTCGAAATTTAAATTTAGGAATCTATTACAGGCGAAAATTCATCTTCGAATTCCGCCATCTCGATCTGCAGAAGAAGTCTTTGTGTAAAGGCTGTGTTGTTGATTTTCTATTAAAATATCAACTCATTGTTAACCTTTTTAATCAGATCATTGACCCATCCACCGGACTTCAGCAAAGTTTCTGGACACTTGCATCCGAATATTTGGAATTGCATATCCTGAAGCTATCCCCGGAGCGTCCTTCGACAGAAATATCGACAATTTTTCCAAAACACAAATAGCTGTTCGGTTTCAGCAAATGAGACCTAAATGTCACTAAATGATGCATCGTATCAATACAACAGATCAACATATTGCATTTAATTCGAGGCCGTCAACCCAAGCTAAACTCGAAGCTGACCAAGGAAAGCTTTTAAAACTACTGGAAAAAATTATCATCAGAAAGCAAAAAGTTCTTTGGCATCACGATTAAACTTGGTTTCTAAAGCTAACGAAGTAAACAGAGCCTGTGGTGCTATCGAAAAATAAATTTCATGACTACAGCCTTTGCAGACCCTAATCCCAATATAAATACATCGCTTGAAATCTCATTGATTGAAATTACTTCTAAGTGATCAACCTTATACAAGCCTACCCCACAATTCGGTTACGCTAGCAGATATAGTGAAGTCTGCTGTCGTCCCAATTTTTTGACCGTTTTGAATACTTTTGCATGCATTTAGTTCTGCTGTGCGCAGCTCAGACATTTCAAAATTTCATGGCCAACATGCCGCACGATGACTCCGTCTACTGTATGTCATATCCTGATGTCATAATGGTCTTTATTCTTGACCTAAATTCTTATGCCGAGCATCTTAGAAATGTTCTTTTACGCTTAACAAATCACGGACTCAAAATCCATTGCACCAAATCTCACTTTAACATTAAATTCTTTGATTTCTTAGGACATCGAAATATACCTCAAGGAACACAACCTTTGCTTTCTAAGGCCAGTTCAATGAAGAACTTTGCGTCCCCAAGACATTGAAGGACTTACAAAAGAATTTTGGATAACTTAACTACTATCGCATGTTTCTTCTAAGCCTATCTGAAAAACAAAATTTGTTATGTAGGCATATGAGTAATCGCAAAGGTCTAAGTGAGAACTCTACCAATTCTTGACCGTCTGATGACGAAGAATTGCTCCGTCATTCCATCAACACGTTAGCAAATGTAACTGTTGTCACATTCCGATTACAAACGATCTTTTCTACCCAAAATTGACGCTTCAGAATTCGCAAACGGGACCACCTTGAAATAAAAGATTCATAGATTTAGGATGACAATTTTTTTCTACTCGCCTACTCTACAACAAGCAAAGGCTAGATATAATAATTTCGGTCGACAACTCATCACTATCTTGGAGACGGTGCGCAGCAGCTTTAATGTTTCTACTGTTCATTCTTCTTTAATCAGCGTATTTCTAAATGTGTTTGAAACCATTGCAAATTATCCTATCAGAATATACAGGCAGTTTTACGTTCTAGCAAATAGAAGTTGAACATTGTCTACGAAAAAGCGCGAACAAAGCAGCACTGCAGACGCCCTTCTTAGACAGAAACCTCGCTACAACTGCCCTTGCCATTCTCTATAAAAATTTTGATTCGTAGCAAGCCATCTTCCCATCATCCTTTCTACGAACATAACAACCCAGCGACACTTACTTTCATAGACCAGGAGCTTTCCATCCTGCGAAGTTCGAATGCAGATAATCGGATGGTTTAGCTATTGTCTATATCACGGGGAAACAACCCCAAATGCCGCATACGCCATCCAAGCTCCAGAAAATGTTATTTGAAGTCATTCAATTTATTTATCATCAAAATTGAAATGCGGTAGTCAAACTTATAAAAGATCGTTTACGGGGTCATAAACGTAGGCGGAACACTAGGCACCTTGTCTGCAACTGGTAAAATTTCAAAAAGTAATAAAATAACCCGACACACGCCTTCTACGATGGAACATTTCCCAACGACATCACGCCTAACGTTTACTCACATCGACAATTTTAACTGTCTTTTAACAATGATGGATAAGTTTACTCGATGGTGAGCGACGTCATATCTCGGCACCATTTCGGCAGATGAAGTCACTAATAATTTTTTCTTTTCAAGGATAGCAATTTTTTTATGTCCCAATCGAGGTTATTTCTGACACAGGTACATGCTACTCTTCCACTCGCTCCAGCATTACCTTGAGGTTCATGGGGTGCACTTTTCACCAGACCATCTCTTACCACTCACAGTCTAATTGAACGGTAGAGAGAACGCTTAGGGAACTCAAAGTGCTTTTCTTCGTTGTCTTTCAATGAAGATTAGGTCAATGCATTGCCATTAGTAGTCCTTGAAATGCGTTCGCGTATACGCATATCTATTAGAAATTCTGCATCAAAACTATGGCATGATATTGATCTACACCTGCTGAGTCACCATCCACGTTTACTAACCACGCTGGGTAATCCTCAAAATGAAGCTTCTCGGCTTTGTCTCTACGTCAGTAATATATCAGACGAACAGCTGATATTACATTTTCATGCAAGGCGTGACACGCAATTTGGTAAATCTAGAAGGCTGAAACCTTTTGTCTAACCTCCTGATCCTGACAATATACGAACTTCTACATTCGTTTCAGGCTTCAGGCCAATGCGTATCTGATAGATTGTTTTCTATTCATTGCTTATGTTTCTATGTATCACATTTTGGGTTTTGGCGCAACACTTGCGTTCTAGTTCACTCGTCGTAATCAGCTCAATATGGATCCATGTGATTCGTATTTCATACTCATTTTCCTCACATGGTATAACCAAATAGTTTTCGTTTCAAATTGTATGGCGTCTATGGTTTGCTTGTAGGTAATGCACCATTTAGGCAGCAAGAATCCAATAGACTACATTTAAATACTTTTTCAATTTGATTTTAATGCTATAATTTTTGTACAATATAAGTCTGCACGTATGGCTCACGCTTAGGCTTAAATTTGCTTTATGCTATATGACCAGCTACTTAGAACTAACGCCATGTGCAGCGAAAATAATCACTTGATCTGTGTCATAGTATAGACAATTATCAGTCATACACCAAATTTATTAGGTACACACTTTAAATATTCACTCACGAATGTCATTGACCGCAACCTCGAGGATACATTAACTCGTTTGATTTTATTGAACTTCTCTCATCGACGTGACGCACAAACTAAAACCTATCATTGCCTGTTGCTATGCAATTTCAAATTTTCACCCTGCGTCTTCAAAAACTTACCAGTGCCGCATTTTTCTGCTCCATAATGTATTACCGAACATTACGTCTAACGATATGTGCAGCATTAATCAGTGGGTATTTGGCATCATATCACAGATGAAGCAATTAAAAAGTATGCAATAGTCCATTTTCAGATAATTAACCAGTCTCTTAACTGAGTTTGATATTTGCCCTACCGAACTAACCAGGGTTCGCCAGAGAGATTTTGTACTTTTGTCATTTTTTTCAGAGAGGAAAGTGATTTCATGGTTCAAATTATTTGGCCGCCATCTTGTAAAAATATGCAATTAAATTGACTAACGCTGAACCAATGACAACGCGCTATCTGTAAACCAATCACATGTGACTTCAATTTATGTTATAAGCGCAATACATTTCTTACTCACAAAACACTCGCCTGCTTGCTGCCTGATAATGCTGTCTCTTGCTAAACTGATCATCAACGCCTAATGACTTGCTTGAGTTATTACCCACGAGCTGTTACCTACTCAGCTAGCTGTGCATCCAGGAAGACTTCTCTAAACGATATGTTTGTCGAATTTCAATGCTTCTAAATCTTCTTGGTGTTGCATAACTAAGCTTAACCTTCGAACAGCAAATGACATGTCCTGTTTCATCTAATCTACTTGTTCCCATGCATCTCTCAGAGGATAATAGTGCACAAACAGAAAACACATAGAAAGTATTTAGGAGTACTTCTTGTCAGACGCTTCTGCTCTGATATTCTTATGCAATAGGGTGAATGTTTCTCTAGCCTGCACACAGCACGTTCTAAACTGTTAACATCCTAGTATATTTGCGCGGCACCCTAGCTGAAGCATTCAAATCGAAAACTCAAATTATAGAACTATTATCACCGCTCCCGTTACCATTGATCGTTTATTTGAATAAATTGATGTTTGTGCAGTTAATAGACACATCTCAATCCATAAAATTCACCTCTCCCCAGGCTATTCTCTTTAATCTCTCTAATCTTCCACTTTACCTCCTTGGTCTTCATCCTTTCTTCTTGACTCACTGATTCCTCTTTTCAACCCATTCATAACCCCATCTTATCCATGTAGTGGATACCTTACTAAGTTTTCTTCATCCAATTCTTTTCTTTCTTGTTTCAGCGGAGGACCGATAACCCAACAGGACATCGACCTTCCCTGGCCTTCCTGCAATCACAACCTCGTTCTACGGATACCTGCGACACGTACAAGAAGCTGGTTTTCAATCCGGCTGATTCCATCCACGTCCATGCTATGCTCCATCAACTCAATCTACACGACAATGGACTCCATCGACCGATGTCTGCCCACGATCAGCCACCTTTATCATCTTTATTATATATATTTTCGAACTCACTTTTACCTAGAAGCTCTGACAATTCATGGACTTTCTCCAATTGATCTTGTCTAGTCAAATGGAATTTTGTTCCTACTTATTTTTTTTTTCACCAGATTGAACTATCATTGACGTTTTTATATCTTTTACCTACCAAAAACTCCCCAGTCATCAAATACTTTGCTAGTCACAATTCCACTCACCTCCACATATCCTACCCTTGATTTGTTTTTTTAATAGTCGGGCCAGTTGGCCTTTCATGCCAAATAAATGTATTATTATTATTATTATTATTATTATTATTATTATTATTATTATTATTATACATACATATTATTATGTTGGAATGGTTTGTTTTCAGAGTTTCTTATATATAGTCTATCAACATAGGTTAAACACTTTATGCCCAGGTACAATGTCGCTCTAGTTTCTTCCAGCAGCCAAAACATGCCTTTTTATTTTATACGTTTGCTTTTATTCTGTTAAGTCTAATTTTGCGCTAAGTATTAATCCATAGTCTAATTGAAATCGCGGCTTCAAATTAAACAGTTCGATATCTTTCTTCTACAATGCTATGTAAGTTTCATGCTACAATTAACGAATTGACTGACTGTTGAACGCCAGTCATCAATATATATATATATATATATATATATATATATATATATATATATATGTAGATATAAGGCAACTAGAATAATTAAGTTTGAAGTTCAGACATTGTCAATCAAATCTTTTAATGTAAGCAATTTGTTTTATTTATCTTTCATGAATTTTCTTGTCTTGGTTTCGTCTTTCGCTTCAAACTTAGAACCTGTTCTGTCCTCATTTATTTACAATAAAAATGTGATTTTTCACATCCAAAAATCTTTTATCTTTATCAGAATAATACGTGAAAGATATTGTGCAATCAAAATTCATCAAATGAAAATTGATTTTTAAATTATTTTCAAAACTGAAAAACATCAAAATAATTCTGCCTGTGTAAATTGGAATAATTAATAATTTAAGCTTTTTAAATGAAAATTAAATTTAATAAGGACGAAACAGATCTACTGGATGAATTGCCTTTTTTATACTGTATAATCTTTACTTTATACTGACAAATGTGTGTATATAATGAGCCTGGTGTTTGCATCTATATCGCATGCTTGATTCAAATAATTTAAGCCATAGTTTGATTTTTTTATTTTTGTTATTCTGTTTAAACCATATCTGCGAACTGTATATTCAGTGATTTTTTGTTTTATAAACAATTAGAGATCTTAAAATATGTGTATCGTTTTGTTGACAGTAGACGTTTTTTTCAATAACGCAGAGAATTATATATAATACCCATTGCCTTTTAGTATAAATCAGCATATATTTTTAGATCAGAAGCACATTGAATAAATTATATTATGTTTCTACTGGATCCGACCAGTTTATTTTGAGAAAACTAAATACAAACAATTTTGATCATTGCGTTATGTCCATTTTGTGTACTTACTTAATTAAGTGAGTGGGAACTAATCTGATTTTCAGTAAAACTTATATGGTGTTGCAGCAGACGTACGATTGTGAGTTTTGATGTGTGTCCGTATATGTGCGTATAAGTGAATTGTACTGAAGAACGAAATTAAGTTTGCGATCTGGTGTTTCTCGTGTTAATGCACTGAGTTTTGACCATGACTTCACTATGTTTGATTTATCACGCGCGTTTTATGTTCTTGTGTGTCGTCTACCTTGTTGCATTGATCATGAATTGTAATTTGTGCCCCTGGTGACAGATCATGGTGTGCAGATTGGACAATATTTCATGCTGTTTATAATTATAGAGATCACATTTGTGTAACTATTTCTGTTCAGCTGTTCGCCTGTCAGATTGCAATTTTGGCAATAATGGACCTGTACACCGTCTTTTTTACGCTAAGTTGCAAACATATTTTGTTAGATTAAGTTTAAAAAGCACACACAAAATTACTTGGGTCTTATTCAAATTTGGACGGGCACTATTCAGGACAATTTGTGAAAGATTTGATAAATATATTTGTTTTTATCAAAAATGTATTAGGCGTAAAAAATTAAATAAAGAGAAGAATAGAAAATTAATTATTGGTTTTTTTGAAGATGCTATATATAAAAACATGGACCTACTAAGCGAATAGCGTGCAATAGTAATAATTGCGATTTTAAGTAATAGCCTTTGAGTGTTATTCGATTTAGTCGTAATTTAAATGTATGAATTTATTATCCTTATTTACCTGACAAATGTTGTTCTTGTCCGCTAAACGTGCCTACAAATAAAATAGAGCTAATGAGGAAGCGCAGGTTGGAATCCGGCAGGCAGTGTGCGCAGCAGTGTAGTACTGGTGACGACACAAATTGCGGACATTTAGTTAGGCCAGAAAACTTACTGACGACCTTAAATTGGAGTCTTTGCAGGCTTTTGACTGCCAGCAGTTCATAAGAAGAAAAATAAACAAAGCATGTTATGGCACTAGAAAAGCCCGTGGCTAGAGCCATATTGCGAACAAATTGCTTATATTTGCACCAAGTTCTAGACAGATAATTTTCATGACAGTTGCCATTAAATACAGGTTGCATGTTCGCACCATCGGTAACTATTTAATTGAGGTAAAGTTTGGATTAGAGCGGAAGTGTTATTTTTACTTCCTAATAAAATAAGTTGAGGGCTACTATTTGAAGTCAAATCACTGCAGGTTTACACATTCGTCTAGGAGATTGTACCGTCCTATTATCACGCATTCCTCATTAAAAAATATAGTCGTTAAAGGGTGTAATACAGGCTCCTACGGAGGAGTCGCCAGTAAGCACGAAACGAATGTGCATGAGATTGAATGAAGATAGCTTTTGCCAACCTTGATTAATTGAAATTATCTGATCTGTGTTTTGACTAACGCAGCGTTCATTGTTCCAGTAGTTTTCTTTTGATGAAATATTTCGGCTAAACTTATTGATAGCCCTCGTAAGTTGCATTTTACATCACAAGTTTAACAAACGAAAACTACTGGAACAATGAACGCTGAGTTAGTCAAAACGCAGATCAGGTAAGTGCATGATAATTATACTTTCCGTTCATGCTACCTTTGGTTTATCCTTATGGTCAGAACTGAACTAATTTGTTACTAGGTTTGCAACACCTATTACGTAATTGCATATATATTAGGTCTCCGCAACAAACAGTATTTAACTGTTATATATTGAATTGAATGA